>CM077153.1:16611354-16736943 GCA_039583875.1 Platanthera guangdongensis | reverse complement strand
GGGGGGGGGGGGGGGGGGTTGTTAATGGAAAAAAGTGCTTCAAGTCGTCGCCGCTCCACGTGTTGCTGAGAAGTCCCCTTACAATCCCGGAGCCGGTACCCTCCGTATGCCATTGCTTCTGCTACCACGAAAGGCCCCTCCCAGTTGGGCTGGAACTTTCCTACCATTGCACCCCTGCCCGCAGCATCCGCCTTCTTGAGAACCAGATCACCTTTGGCGAGCTGCTTGATCCTTATGTGTTTGTCAAAATATCTGGCCATCCTGCGTTTGACCTCTTCCCGTCGGACCAATGCGAGGTCCCGGATCTCTTCCACCAGATCGAGTGAGAGCCTATGCTCTTCATCATTCTCCTCTCTCCACACCTCCCCTTCTTCTGCGACTACTACTCTTGGGCTCCTGACGTCAAACTCCACCGGGATCACCTCTTCCGAGCCATGAGATAGCTTGAATGGAGTCTCTCCCGTGGCAGTGTTCGGGGTAGTCTTGAGGGCCCAGAGAACGGAGGGGAGTTGTTCGATCCAATTTCCCTTCAAGTTTTCTACTTTCTTTCTCAGCAAATTGACGATCACCTTGTTGGCGGCCTTGACATGTCCGTTTCTTCCGGAGTGGTGAACGGATGCGAAGCGAAGATCGATTCCTAGCTCTCCGCAGAACTTGATGAGCTCCGCACTTGCAAACTGCGGCCCGTTATCCATGACAATCACGAGTGGCAATCTGTGCCTGCATATGATCTCCCCCATATGAAATTCCTCACGATCTGGGAGGTAGTCTTTGCCAACGCCTTCACCTCGATCTACTTAGTGAAATAATCAATCATCACAAGAATAAATTTTCTTTGTTCGCTCGGTTGGGGGAACAACCCGATGAGGTCCATTCCCCAGATCGCGAAGCGTCACGTGGCCGTGATTGACCGGAGCCGCTGTGCAGATTGTAACTGGAGTGGTGCATGAAGTTGGCATCTTGGACACTCTTCACGAACTGTTCCGCGTCCTTCGGATGGTCAGCCAGAAGTACCCTTGCCTCAATACCCTCTTTTCTATGGTCCTTCCACCTAAATGGCTCCCATACTCACCTGAATGAATCTCATCCAACACCCGAGGAACTTCCTCTTCGGAGACGCATCGTGCTAAAGGGCCCGATAAGTTTTTTTGATAGAGGCTTCCTTCGTGGAGAAGGTAATAAGCCGCCTTGTACCTGAACCACCTCTTGTCCTGAACCTCAGGGGAGAACTTTCCCGTGGTCAAGAATTCCACAAACGGATCCATCCATGATGGGTGTTGGTCGATCTCTATAAGTTCTCCCTCCTCGATGGAGGGATGAAATAATTCGGTTGTCACCCCCCGCCCGGTGTCCATACTTGGCCAGACGATCCGCAGCCGCATTATCCTCCTTCGACACATGCTGGATGGTGAATGATCGGAAGGCGCTCACCAACTCCTTTACTTTCAACAAATATCGAAGCAGGACCGATTCCCGAAGCTCGAATTCTCTCCGGATCTGCGAGGCCGTCACCATTGAGTCGGAATATGTTCTGAAACGAGTATTTACCAGATGCCCCGTCCACAAACATCTCTCAAGTCTTCCACCCTTGCGGCTCCGCCTCTTTTGCCTCCGACGTGTAGTCAGCCAAAAAATCTGCCACCACTTGAGCCTTCAATGCCGCCCGGGGTACGAAGGAAAGATCGAAACTCGCTGATTTCCACCGACCACTTGTCAAGCCGCCCCGAGTGCTCGACCCCGTCCAGGATGCCTCAGAGCAGGTGATCTGTCACCACCTTAATTTAATGGGCCTGAAAGTAGGGCCTAAGCCTTCGAGCCGAGATGACGAGCACAAAGACCAACTTTTACAGGATGGGGTAGCACTGCACGACGTTTCAGAGGACCCGACTCACATAGTAAATGGGAAGCTGTTTCTTTCCTTCCTCCCGAACTAGGACCGAACTCACTGCCTCGGTCGGAGTAGAGGTTAAGGTCCTCCCCTTCCCAGGATCCCCTCAAAATTGGGGCTTGCGTAAGTTGCTACTTCAACTTCTGGAATGCTTCCTCGCACTCGGCCGACCACTCGAAATGCTCGAAAGAAGGGGAGCATTTTTTACCAGCCTCCGAGAGGAACCTGCTCAAAACTACGAGCCGACCTGTTTAGCGTTGAACCTCCTTCACATTCCTCTGGGCCTCCATCTCCATGATCGCTTTTACCTTATTCAGGTTTGGCTCCACCCCTTCCGGTGTCAGGAGATGCCCCAAGAATTTTCCCTTCCTCGCCCCGAAAACGCATTTGGCAGAGTTGAGCCTCATCTTGTATTTTCGGAGCGCGACAAAGGTCTCCACCAAGTCTCTAAGGTGGTCTTCCACACTCTTACTTTTTACCAAGGGATTGTCCACGTACACCTCAAGATTCTGTCCCTTTTGTTTTTGAACACCCTGTCCATCATACGCTGGTAGGTTGCCCCTGCGTTTTTAAGCCCGAACGACATCATTTTATAGCAGTAACATCCGTCGTTCGTGATAAAAGAAACGTGTTTTATGTTGGGTGGGTGCATGCAGATTTGATGATAACCTGAAAAAGCGTCTAAAAAACTCATAACTTGGAATCCGACTGACGAATCTACGAGCTTCGTCGATTCTAGGCACGGGGTAGCAATCCTTAGGGCAGTGTTTATTAAGCATTGAAAAATCGATATACATCCTCCACTTTCCCCATCCCTTATTCACCATTATAACATTAGAGACCCACCGGTCTGGGTACTGGATTTCTTCAACAAACCCCGCATCCAATAACTTTTGCACCTCCGGTCGGATGGGCTCAGCCAGGACAATGGTCGTCTTCCTCTTCTTTTGGCAAATGGGGCGGGTCCCCTGATCTGAGTTGAGGTGGTGGAAGACGACGTTCGCATCAACTCCTGTCATTTCCTCTGCGCTCCAAGCGAAGATGTTCGCGTTCTCTTCGATGCAAGCCAGGATCCTTTCCTTGTCTTCCTCCGTCAGCTCGCCATTGACCTTCACCTTCCCGGGCCTCCCACCCTCAGTTTCGATCTCCTTCTCGTCAACTTCCTCAGCGGCTTCCAGCCTTGCGATTTCCTCCATCACCTTCTCGACCCTCTCGGCCTCCTTCTCCCAGCTGATTGTATTCATGGCGCTAAGGTAGCATTCCCTCGCCACCTTTGGATCTCTCCTGATCCGGTCCTGCAATCCTCCGATGTTGTATTTTAAGCACTGGTGGAACGATGAAGGCACGCACTGGAACACGTTGATGAAGGCCTTCCAAAGATGACGTTGTAGCTACTAGGCGCGTCCACGATCACGAAACGACACACCTTCGTTGTGCCCCCCAGGGTGACGAGGAGCTCCGTCCCTCCTTCGACCTCCTTCATTTCTCCCACAAAACCGAAAAGTGGGCCGTCAGTTGAAGTAACCCTCTTCTCTTCCAGCGTCATGCCTTCAAACGCCCTCTTGAACACAACATTGACGAAGCTCCCATTATCGACGAGGATACGGGAGACCGTGAAGTTTTCCACCATTGCTTGGATCACCAGGGCATCGTGGAAGAGATTTTCATTTCCGAACATGTCCTTCTCAGAGAACGTGATTTCCCGATCGTGGGCGGGGCCTGCGAGGTGGATGCCGCACTCCGTCGGTAGACTACGTGCAGACTTCCTTTTCGGGTTGTTTCTATTCTCTCCCCTTCGTGGATCGCCCCGATCCAGCACCGGGCTCCCTGGTTGATTCGATCCTCGCGCCTCCTCTGGGTGCTTCCTCCGGCCCCCTCATTCTTTCCTGCCTCTCCTGCTACTGGCTCTCATCGCTCCTCCCGGGCTTCTTCCTCTGCTGCTCTCCTCAGCTCCAGGAACTCTGGGCAAGTTGCGGTGGCGTGGCCCTCAGACTGATGAAAGTCGCAATAGAGGATCGCCCTCCGATTTCCCCCCCTCCTCTACTGCTGGTGTCTTCCTTCCCGTCCTCGTCCTCTCCCGACAGCGTAAGCCTCCTGCCGTGGCGCTTGGTCATGCCCCCATTGCCCTTGCCACCTCTTAGGTGAGTATCGCCGCCCCCGTCTCTCGGGCGAGAACCTTCTCCCTAAACGCCCGTGGTATCCTCCCCCGGCCATCCTCCGTGGTGGTCTTGCGGGAGGCCCTTGGAATCTTCTCTCCGGGTCCTTCCACTCTCTATCTTCCCGCATCCTCCGTTCCTCTCACCTCCTTGGCTCTTTTTTTTCTTAGTTCCTCTTCCTCCTTCCATCACGTCCTCCACCTCTTCCCCCGCCAGCTTTGCCAATTTGGCTATAAACGAACCCCTTGCTTGAAGATTCTCCTTCGATGTACCGCGCCGCCCGGTCAATCAGGTCCTCAAATGACACTAGGGGAATCCGCTTGAGCTCCATCTTGAACAGCTCGCCTTGCAGACCCAGAGTGAAGGCACATCAGAGTGTGTCTGGGCACTTCCTGGACATGGAGGATTTCCTCCTGGAAGTGGTCCACGTATGACCCCAGCGTCTCCTGCGGTCCCTACTTAATGAGGAAGATTGCGTCTGTCTCCTTCTCCCTCTTCTTTGATGTAGAGAAACCTAGTAGAAATCCTCGGCTGTGGTCTTCAAAACTGTAGATTGAGCTTGCCGGCAGTTGATGAAACCAATCCCTTGCTTTCCCCCTAAAAGTAATGATGAACAACCGACACTTGTAAGGGTCAGATATCAGCCGAATTAATACCATGTCTTCAAACCACTGCCGGTGTTATAGGGGGTCATCTCTTCCAGCGTAAAAATTCATGGGCGGCTCCACGAACCTGGCCGGAATTGGCGCCGTCAGCACCAACTCGCAGAACAGACTCGCTGGTGCAAGCTGGTGACCTTGGCGAGCTCGCCCATGCTCCTCCTATGTGCCGCGAGTCATCGTGGGGACTCTCAAAGAGGACCCACGATCGTATTATCTTATCGTCGCTATCCTGGCACACCTCCTTGTCGGGTCGCTGTCCTCAGCTCGTCTCGCCTCGCCCTGCAAGGCGTCATCCTGAGTTGGAGTCCCGTCTCGCCGCGCTGCGCGAGCAGACCTCACACCATACTTTCCATGGACTTCATCATCCCGACGAGCTTGACGAATTGACCCTGCGTCAAGAACTCGCTAACAGGGTGCGAGTTCCACTGACCGTCTCCTTGCTCTCCCTGTCCAACGATGGCACCGCCAGACAAGTATTTTACTCAAGAACTACCAGTCCACGCTCACCGCACAAAAATGTTGAAATCTGGATACCGGTTCAACAATGTTCAGACTAGGAGGGAATAATTCAAGTTACTTTGCCCGTCGCCGGGTGCTCAAGGCAGGTCAATTCGAGCTAGGATTCAGTCCTCGCTAGTTTGAGGTTCCTGTCTACACTCAGACCCGATGAGCTGCAGCGTGGAGGTCCCACCGCTCACCCGAAAACGCATATAGTGTCTTCCCCCCAAAGCCAAAGGATGAGCTCGACACTTTGGATGACACGAAACAAGAATTCTCCGAAGTTCAGGAGCTCTGGGAGGCCGGGTCTACCTCTTCAAGGTATTTTGAGGGTCTAATTATAGGCAAACCCCAAACCAGGGGCAAAATCGTCTTTATAGCTTGCATATAGCGGCCTCCGCCTCTCGGTTTTTGCTATTGACACCCCTGATTGGCCTGCGGATAGCGAAATCCCACTATTTGAGACGATTATGAGCAGACAAGGCTAAAATACGAGTAGACGGAAGGGCGTACTGGCTGTCTTCGAAGCACAAATACTTAAAAATGGTCTACGTATCGACTCGAACGCGTACCAGATACTAGAAATGCCCGGAAACACGTTTCCGAAACTCCAGGAAACACACTTTTAAAAATAGGGTTTTTATTTTCGGAATCGCGTATACCGCAAGGGGGATACGCGATTCCGTGAGATATAAGCTCGCATATTTCATTTTTTACGGATTAGGTTTTTTGCTCCAGATTCCGCCGCTCGATCCCGCCAGCGTTCCGCTCCCGATTCCGCCGATCGATCCCGCTGATATTCTTCTTCTTCTTCTTCTTCTTTTGCGGTTCTTCTTCTTTTGTTGTTCTTCTTCCTTGTCACGACCCGTCTCGACATAAGTCAGAGTGCGCTTTGAGACGAGTCGTGATGCCACAGGCATGGGCGAAAAGAAAACCATGTCTGCTAAGGCGAAAACAGAGAAGCTGATAATAGTTATTATTGAGTAAAATAGCTTGATTTTTATGCGGAAGTTCTTAAATTCATCAGTGAAAAGAGTTTTGATGCACATGTACTTGATAAAATTCATGTTTTACAGGCTACTACAATAGTTCTCATGCAGTTATGATTCAACATATAGTGCACATGCGTTAATTTCAGATTCTAGTGCATAAATATTTAAGTAGCCTAGCAGTTGTCCATGATACCAGAGAAAATGACTGATTGCAATTATTACATAAAAGAATTAATTGATAGTAAAAAAAATGTAATCATAGAACCTGGAGCTTGATGCTGATCGGGGTCGAGGACCTGGCGGCGCTGCACGAATTCTAAGACAATTCCAAAACATAAAGGAAAAGTCTCAAAACATTGAAATAAATAGGAACACAGTAAGGATAAAGTGCAGTAAGCGAAGCAGAAATATATGAGTGTATCAGTTTCTCATAAAGCTATGTTATTCGAGGCAAGCAAATAAAAATGCTAAACAGAACAAGTTAGTTTATTATACTACTCTGGAGTATAACATTTAGACGAACCAAGAGATGTCATTAGCGGTAATCAGTGGAAAGTAGAAGTGTTTTATTTGATGCACGTGATTCTGATGCAAGTCTGAACACAAGGCTTATCAAAATAATTGAGCTTGCTATGGCCATTTGTTGGTTTCCGTTGCTAGTCAAGCGGAAACTCGAGTCAAAACGTCACATCAATTGAACACTACCTTTCACTGATTGTGTATGACATTAATAACTTCAAAGATTCATGATTTAGGAGATTCGTAACATGTCGAGCCCGGATGCAAATTTAGCGATACAACTGTACAAGATTATAGTTCATGATCGCGTCAAGAGAGGACTTGAGTTATGGAGACACATTCGCTCAATTCTTAGAACAGATCTAAGAAACCAGACAGACATCAAAAACCGAATTTGATGACAGCAGATTCGATGACACAAGATTCTTCGTCACAAGATTCGACGACACGACAAAACCGGATAAGGAGCAATATATTTAGCGGGTTCAAGTATGTACGAGTGATATGATCGTCATACGCTACTTTTCTGGACACTAAATATTCTTTTAGATTAGTCAATTCTCGGACATAAATATCCTCCAAATAAACTGTATATATGTATATACGAGCATGACACAAATCACCAATCATTTAATCGTAGCAAGGAATCTTAACTGTATCCTTCAAAATAATTATTGTGGATGTTCACATAAACTATAGGTCTCCTAACCATCCATCAACTGGGATTCAATTCATGTAAGTGCGAATCCTAATGATATCATTCTTACAATTCCTAATAATTCTCATTAGGATATTCGTTAATCATTCAAAAAAAAAATCCAACATACCTCGGTTTATACATCAAACAAGAAAATTCGTATAATCATAAGATCAGACCAAATAATTGAAATTCAATGATTGCAAGGGAGAGAGAGATCTCTACTTGCCTGAAAGAGGCTAAAACTGGCGGCGGCTAAGTGCGCAAGCGAAAACAGAAATCCTGACTGGACCTGTTCAGGAACAATCACAGACAATATTTGATAAATAGACCTGACAGGGATCCAAAATGCTAGCACAAATAATTAAACGATACATAACTAAATCAAGAGAGGGCTAAGAAATTTACCTCCCTCATGAGTGAGGGGACGAGAGATACCACGCGGAAGCGGAGACTTGACGATGCTTGAGTTAGGGGAAACCCTAATTCGGAGAGGGATTTCCTTCACGAACCGCCAATTGAAGCTACGGACGACGCCATGAATCACAATTACCCAAAGGTTAGACGATTACGCTAGGGGCAAAAATCTGAAACACAAGTTGAACGAAATATAGGGCACGAAAAATTCGCGAACTAGGTCAAATCTGAAATAAGAGGAAAGAAGAGTAGATCTTACCGAGAGGAACCAAAATTGAGTCCAAAAACTGAGCGGAGGATTTGAGCGAAGCCCTAGGTTCAAGTGGGGCACAAGGAGGAAGCCAAAGTTAGTGCTAGCCCTCTTGAGGGGAAGAGCAGAGCCTGCTGCACTGAGGAGGGGGTTGTCTTCCCTTGGAGAGGAGGGGGTTGTCTGCCCTTGGAGAGGAGGGAATAAGGCCTTCCTTGACTTGGGAAGGAGAAGTTGGCGGCTGTTGCAGGCCTTTGGAGGAAAGAAGACGATCGGCCCTTGCAGAGGAGTTGAAGCAGCCGGCCATTGCAGGAGTCGTCGGCGGCTACGACAGAAGGAAACAGGAGGAGCTCACGGTGAGCAGGGAGGCGCGGGAGCAGGCGGGAGGCGGGATCGGGAGAGCCGATGCCTAGCGTGCGGCTTGCGTGAGGCGGAGAAGAGCGGCTTGCGGTTTGCGGGAAGAGCGGGATACGGTGCTTGCCCTAGACCGACGAGTTTAAGAAGGGCGGTGGGCTCGGGTTAGGTAAGAGGAATAGATTAGGTTTTAATAAATAATAATGAATAGTTTTTTTATAAAATCGGGTTGTTACATTCTCCCCCACTTAGGAAGTTTCGTCCCGAAACTTCCCTAAGAATTCTCTGAATGAGGTCAAAAACAACGAAGATTCAGACGATATTCATTCCAACAATGTCTGCAGATCAAGGCACTTTATAGTAACGACCTAGGGAGGACCCTAGCGCCGCCCGACCCACCATCAGCCCATGGAGGACCCATGACGCCATGTTGGTACAGCCGTAATCTACAAGGCATAGAAGTTAACTATGAATACACAAAAACCGAGAGGTGAACAAGAGCGGAGGCTTACTAAGATCGGATTCAAGTTCACAGGAGAACTCTTTAGTCATAGCGGGTTCGGACAGACGCGAAAGATTGACTTCAAGGAGCACAGAAATTGCTTCAGTTAGCTCAAAATTGAAAGTTAAGACTCGAGAATCCGAGAGCGAGAAAAGTCCTTGCACGAAGTGAGGATAGAACATCGAAGAGGAGCAGGAACTGAATGACAATTGATTGTCTGCAGAAGTGAGTAATCGCAGAGATGGAAGAACACAAATCAACGCTGAAGAAATACAGCGGAGCAATTCACAAAAAGAAACTCATTTCTTACTGACACTCAGAAGCTAACTAGGAAGGGGATACATGATGACCATATAAGATTGACAGACGAGCGAAACAGGAAGGACTAATTACGAATATCGGGGAGTTGAATTTAGAGATTTAACACATTTTCTACTGTCAAGTACATAAATTATGTAATAATTACAGCATTTTCATTGGACAACTCTAGACAATAATCATGCAAGTGCAACAATGTGAATATGCGCGATGTCAAGCAGATAGTAAATCCATGTGTGTACAATCATTATTGTTGTTCTTGGCTTAACACTTGTGCAATGATTTATGATATGCATGCAAATGAATTGATACACATGCCATGTTAAGGCACATATCACTTAACATGTCATGCATATTAGGACTCTAATGCCAGCGCACTTGAAAATATTAAACCGCCCATACAATTTAATATTTGCAAGCGGTGTATATCCTAGTGGAAATTCGTATGCACAAAAATGTTAAGTTTGCCCATAACCCCTTAACATTCGTGTGTATACTACTCATGCTTATGAGTGAGTGTGTGCGTGTTTCAGCCGCGAACAACAAATAATGACAATCTGAGTGAAGTAATGATGTATGCTTATATATATTTATTTATTTTTTATAATAAAGTTCAAAATATTTGATAATTACAAAATACTTTATCTTTTAAAACAAACCTTGCTTTGATACCAACTGTCACGACCCGTCTCAACATAAGTCAGAGTGCGCTTTGAGACGAGTCGTGATGCCACAGGCATGAGCGAAAAGAAAACCATGTCTGCTAAGGCGAAAATAGAGAAACTGATAATAGTTATTATTGAGAAAAATAGCTTGATTTTTATGCAGAAGCTCTTAAATTCATCAGTGAAAAGAGTTTTGATGCACATGTACTTGGTAAAATTCATGTTTTACAGGATACTACAATAGTTCTCATGCAGTTATGATTCAACATAGGGTGCACATGCGTTAATTTCAGATTCTAGTGCATAAATATTTAAGTAGCCTAGCAGTTGTCCATGATAACAGAGAAAATGACTGATTGCAATTATTACATAAAAGAATTAATTGACAGTAAAAAAAATGTAATCATAGAACATGGAGCTTGATGCTGATCGGAGTCGAGGACCTGGCGGCGCTGCACGAATTCTAAGACAATTCCAAAACATAAAGGAAAAGCCTCAGAACATTGAAATAAATAGGAACACAGTAAAAGTAAAGTGCAGTAAGAGAAGCAGAAATATATGAGTATATCAGTTTCTCATAAAACTATGTTATTCGAGGCAAGCAAATAAAAATGCTAAACAGAACAAGTTAGTTTATTATACTACTCTGGAGTATAACATTTAGACGGACCAAGAGATGTCATTAACGGTAATCAGTGGAAAGTAAAAGTGTTTTATTTGATGCACGTGATTCTGATGCAAGTCTGAACGCAAGGCTTATCAAAATAATTGAGCTTGCTATGGCCATTTGTTGGTTTCCGTTGCCAGTCAAGCGGAAACTCGAGTCAAAGCGTCACATCAATTGAACACTATCTTTCACTGATTGTGTATGACATTAATAACTTCAAAGATTCATGATTTAGGAGATTCGTAACATGTCGAGCCCGGATGCAAATTTAGCGATACAACTGTACAAGATTATAGTTCATGATCGCGTCAAGAGAGGACTTGAGTTATGGAGACACATTCGCTCAATTGTTAGAACAGATCTAAGAAACCAGACAGACATCAAAAACCGAATTTGATGACAGCAGATTCGATGACACAAGATTCTTCGTCACAAGATTCGACGACACGACAAAACCGGATAAGGAGCAATATATTTAGCGGGTTCAAGTATGTACGAGTGATATGATCGTCATACGCTACTTTTCTGGACACTAAATATTCTTTTAGATTAGTCAATTCTCGGACATAAATATCCTCCAAATAAACTGTATATATGTATATACGAGCATGACACAAATCACCAATCATTTAATCGTAGCAAGGAATCTTAACTGTATCCTTCAAAATAATTATTGTGGATGTTCACATAAACTATAGGTCTCCTAACCATCCATCAACTGAGATTCAATTCATGTAAGTGCGAATCCTAATGATACCATTCTTACAATTCCTAATAATTCTCATTAGGATATTCGTTAATCATTCCAAAAAAAAAATCCAACATACCTCGGTTTATACATCAAACAAAAAAATTCGTATAATCATTAGATCAGACCAAATAATTGAAATTCAATGATTGCAAGGGAGAGAGAGATCTCTACTTGCCTGAAAGAGGCTAAAACTGGCGGCGGCTAAGTACGCAAGCGAAAACAGAAATCCTGACTGGACCTGTTCAGGAACAATCACAGACAATATTTGATAAATAGATCTGACAGGGTTCCAAAATGCTAGCACAAATAATTAAACGATACATAACTAAATCGAGAGAGGGCTAAGAAATTTACCTCCCTCACGAGTGAGGGGACGAGAGATACCACGCGGAAGCGGAGACTTGGCGATGCTTGAGTTAGGGGAAACCCTAATTCAGAGAGGGATTTCCTTCACGAACCGCCAATTGAAGCGACGGACGACGCCGGAAATCACAATTACCCAAAGGTTAGACGATTACGCTAGGGGCAAAAATCTGAAACACAAGTTGAACGAAATATAGGGCACGAAAATTCACGAACTAGGTCAAATCTGAAATAAGAGGAAAGAAGAGTAGATCTTACCGAGCGGAACCAAAATTGAGTCCAAAAACTGAGCGGAGGATTTGAGCGAAGCCCTAGGTTCAAGCGGGGCGAAAGGAGGAAGCCAAAGTTAGTGCCGACCCTCTTGAGGGGAAGAGCAGAGGCTGCTGCACTGAGGAGGGGGTTGTCTGCCCTTGGAGAGGAGGGAATAAGACTTCTCCTTCTGACTTGGGAAGGAGAAGTTGGCGGCTGTTGCAGGGCCTTTGGAGGAAAGAAGAACGATCCGGCCCTTGCAGAGGAGTTGAAGCAGCCGGCCATTGCAGGAGTCGTCGGCGGCTACGGCAGAAGAAACTGGAGGAAGCTCGCGGTGAGCAGGGAGTGGCGGGAGCAGGCGGGAGGCGGGATCGGGAGAGCCGATGTAGCGTGCGGCTTGCGTGAGGCGGAGAAGAGCGGCTTGCTGTTTGTGGGAAGAGCGGGGATACGGACTTAGCCCTAGACGACGGGTTTAAGAAGGGGGGTGATGGGGAGCCATCGGATGCACTTGGAGGAGCTCGCCGCAAGGCGGGGCCCACATACATGTACTCGCGCAGGAAGACTTGATCGGATCGCCGATCGGACTCCGCGATTGCGTCCGGGACGTCGTCGCGAGTCAAATCACTATATTACTTTAATTTTTTGAGTATATTTTGATGTATTTCAAGGACTAACCCACCGGCCAATCATAGCCGTTGATGGGGATGCCCTAAGTTATGTTTTTCTTATAAATAGGATGCTAGGGGCTGATTCCAAAGGCATTGCAGAATTTGGAGAGAAATATCCCGGATTCCAGCGATCCCTCCCCGGTGCCGACGCCGTGGAACCCTAGGTGACGACTCCTAGGCCGCCAAGCTTCCCCCCAAGGTACCCCTTCCCCACCTTCATTTTCCCCTCTCAAAAGCTTGTTTCAGCCTCCGAATCTTCCAGAAACCCGTCCAGCAGCCGACCTGCTACAGTGCCTGAGGTGTTTTCCGCCCCCCCTGCTACAGTAAAAAGTCGGGAGTCCGACTTTGCCTGTCCGCCGACCCGCTGCAGGTCCAGCCCCTTCAGCCCTTCCTTTCCCAAATCCGAGCCCTCCTAGGGCCTCTTTAGCCCTACCCGCCCCTCCTTTCCTTCCCCTCGTGGATCCACCCCTCCCCAACACTCCGAAAATTCTAGATCTAATTGATCTAGCACTACCTTCCCCCGATCTACCCTCCACTTCCATATTCTCACTCCGTAGCCCGGATCCGTTCTAAAATTAGCGGATCTATCCACCGACACCGATCCGTTATCCCCTCCACCCAACCTTCCATTTTTGTTCGGATCCGCTCCAAATCATCGGATCTATTTTCCCCCGGCCCGGATCTACTCATTTGTGGCCGGATCCGCCGTTTTACCGTCCGTTACCGCCACTCTTCGCGAGGGCAGCCACCACCATCGCCGCGTCGCCTCCGATTCCACTTCCGATCGCTCGTTTTGCATCCGGTTCGTCAAATCCTCCATCGCCTCGGATCAGCCCACTGCATCGTGAGTATTTCATGGTATTATGTTTGTACTTGACATTGCACTTGGTCGTTTATCTATATTTGTGCTGTGATTCTAGTTTGGTAGTTGTTGTTTTTTATACGCTAATAATTATTGTGGAATTAGTCGCCGCCGCTTGCTCAGGCCCTCCGTGCGGAGGAAGCCGTTGCCTAATTGCCAAAGTTATTTAATTGTTTCTTTATTTCGGTTAATTGCGTGGTGTTGCTAAGTTTCATTGCTTAAATTATTAGTCGTTGCTATCCGACTGTTCATTGCATGTAGCATTGCATTCGCATATTCCCTCACACGTGCACGTAGGATCCTAGCTTCCGAGCACCACTAGCCTACCCCTACATCATTTGGTATCAGAGCCAGGTTAGGCCACTTGCATGCTCCGTAGTGGTAGGACTTTTAGAGTAAGCATGGTAGAACCACAGAACACTGAGGACCGAGCGACGAGTTCGAATTCGGACGCCGCTTTCGCTGAGTTCCAACGCCTTGTCCTAGGTCGCCTTGACACCATAGGAGCCCAGTTCGACGATGTGCGTCATGACCTTGCCGAGGTGAACCTTCGTTTAGGCCACTTAGAGGATGCCAGGGACACTCCGACACAGCGTGACGATTCTCTTGAGGACGACCCTGACGCTCCTCCACGTCGAGGGCAACGCCCGAGGGATGGCCCACCTCCCGCAGACCGTCACCATCGTGATAGTCCTCATCGAGCCCCGATTCCGCCAGTAAGGCGACATCCTGATTTTGCGAGAGATTATAGGCAAGTCCCGGCGAGGGATAGGCTGCCACCCCAGCGTGATGAGTACCGTATGCCACGTCAGCCTCAGCCGGACCCCAGAGATCGTGTGCCCCCACACGGTCGCCGCGACCATCACCAGGATGATTATTATCCCCCGGGTCGGAGAGAGCGTGGTCCCCCACCCGCTCGATACGACTACGCTCATGATGACTACCCCGATCCTAGGAGAGGGGGCCACTATCATGACATCACTCGTCGCATCCGACTCGATGCCCCTTCGTTCGATGGTCGCCTAGATCCGAAAGCCTTCAGCGATTGGCTCTTGGACATGGACCACTACTTCGAGTGGTACGACATGAGTGACGAGCGTTGCGTCCGCTTTGCAAAGATGAAGTTGATCGGGCAAGCTAAGGTGTTCTGGATTAGTGTCGAGAGAGCTCTAGAGCGGGATGGTTACTACCCCATCGCCAGATGGGACGAGATGAAGGAGAGACTGAAGGAGAAGTACCTCCCCGCGTCATATCGAGATCAGCTATTTGAGCAGCTACAGAACTTACGACAGGGGACACTTACTGTCGCCGAGTACATGGCTCGCTTCGATGAGCTGGTCGTCAGGAGTGATATTTCAGAGGAACCTATTGCCACTGCCGCCCGTTTCAAGGCGGGCCTTCGTTCCGATATTCGGAGAGAGTTGATTCCCCACCGCTTGGAGACTGTTGATCAGATATTCCAGCTCTCCCTCGAGTATGAGCAGTACCTTCGTTCGTCTAGTACGAGGCAGTTCACCTCTCGGACTGATTCCTCGACCTTTAGGAAACCCGCTCCGCCCCAGACCACCACGGCCGCACCCTCGCGCATCCCCGCGGATGCGAAGGGTAAAGCCGTAGCCACTGATGGCCAGCGATCTGGGGGCATTGTATGTTTTAGATGCTCTGGCAGGGGCCACGTGGCGGCGCAGTGCCCCACGCGGAACCTGTTACTTGAGGAAGAGGAGGAACAGGGTTTAGAGGGTGAAGAGGAGGCCCCAGAGGAGGTTAGGGCTGCAGTCGAGGAAGGTTGGGAGAGTGACGCCGAGCGATCATTAGAGGTGGGAGTGATTCGGCGCCTCCTACACACCCCACGTGTGGACGAGGACTGGCGACGCACGACCATCTTTTACACGTACTTCCCTAGTGCAGGCGGTCCCTGCAAGCTAGCCATTGATGGTGGGAGTTGCGTGAATATTGTAGCCCAGAAGGCGCTTGACCGTATGCAGGTGAAGGCAGAGCCTCACCCCCATCCGTACCGTGTCGTCTGGGTTGACAAGACGGCGATTCAGGTCACCCAGCGTTGCTTAGTCCCGATCACCATTGCGTCCTTTCAGGACAAGGTCTGGTGCGATGTTATTCCCATGGACGTCGCTCACGTGTTGCTTGGCCGCCCCTGGCTTTTTGATCGTGATGTCACGTGCTTCGGCCGCTCGAACACGTGTGTCTTTTATGATAAGGGGCGGAAGATCACGTTGACACCCACCCAGCCCCGAGATCGACCCAAGGGTGTGGTAGAGTCATCTCCGAGCACGAGCGCCTCGCGACCACTGCATATTCTGAGGCGAGGTGAGTTTCTGCGAGATAGTGCTGAGTCCGACGTTATTTATGTAGTCGCCGCTACCCAGGTTACTGAGGACGCCCCAGTTGATTTCCCACTCGCGGTGCGTCCCCTGTTAGGCGAGTTTGCGGACATTATGCCAGACGAGCTCCCCGATGAGCTGCCTCCCCCTCGGGACATTCAGCATGCCATTGATTTAGTCCCGGGAGCTTCCCTCCCGAACCTGCCCCACTACCGTATGCACCCGGATGAGCACGCTGAGCTCAAACGGCAGGTTGACGAGCTTCTTCGGAAGCAGTTCATTCGCGAGAGCATGAGTCCTTGTGCGGTCCCCGCCCTTCTTACCCCTAAGAAGGACGGTAGTTGGCGTATGTGCATCGACAGCCGCGCCATCAATAAGATCACGGTCAAGTATCGCTTCCCTATCCCACGACTCGATGACTTACTGGATACTATGTCCGGTGCCCAGATCTTCTCCAAGATCGACCTCCGCAGTGGGTACCATCAGATACGAGTTCGTGAGGGGGACGAGTGGAAGACCGCATTTAAGACCAAGGACGGTCTGTATGAGTGGCTAGTCATGCCATTCGGGCTATCCAATGCCCCGAGCACATTCATGCGAGTTATGACGCAGGTGTTGCGGCCCTACATGGGCAAGTTCTGGTGGTGTACTTTGATGACATATTAGTCTACAGCCAGACTCAGGCCGCTCACCTCGATCATTTGAGACTTCTCTTCGGCACCCTCCGTCAAGAGAAGCTGTATGTGTACCTGAAAAGAAGTGCGGCCTTTCTGTCCGGTCCGTCCACTTCCTAGGCTTATTATTTCCTCTACTGGAGTCTCCGTGGGACCCTGAGAAGGACAAATCTATTCGAGATTGGCCTTACCTAAGGAATATCCACGAGGCTCGTAGCTTTCACGGGTTGCACCTTCTTTAGGAGGTTTGTCCAGGGTTCAAGCACGATCATGACCCCCTTCACGAGCTTGTCTCAAGAAGGAGAGTTTCAGTGGACCCCCGCAGCCACCAGAGCCTTCGAGGAGATTAAGGAAGATGACGACAGCTCCCGTCCGGAGGTTACCAGATTTAGTCCGCGCCTTTGAGGTCGCCTGCGACGCGTCCGTATCGGTATAGGTGGCGTATTGAGCCAAGATTGACACCCGTTTCCTACTTTAGTGAGAAGCTGAATGACGCAAGCAAAAGTACTCGAACTACGATCGAGAATTTTATGCTATGGTACATCCTCTGCGCTACTGGACACTATCTCCTTCCCCGGGAGTTCGTGCTGTATTCCGACCACCAGGCCCTCCGTTACCTCGATCTGTACGCAAAGCGGTGCCACGCCCCGCCCCCTGGGCCCCCCCCGCACCGCCGCTGCGAAGTGGGTTGAGTGATCTGCAGGATTTTCATTACGTTCTCAAACACCGCGCGGGTGTTGAGAACAAGCCGGCCGATGCGTTGAGTCGCCGCGTGTCCCTATTGCAGACGATGACAGCGAGTGTGCAGGGACTTGAGCGGCTGATGCTCGATTACCCTACGTGCCCTGACTTTGGTGAGATTTATACCGCCCTATCCCGAGACCACCCGACCCTGTTGAGGGATACCAGATTTACGAGGGATATCTTACCGGGCTTCCCGCCTATGCGTTCCTCAGACGTCTTACCGAGATTACCTGATTTGGGAACTGCATGCGGCGGAGCCGCGGTCACTTCGGGCGAGATAAGTCCATAGCCCTTGCTGAGGACCGTCTCTACTGGCCTAGCCTCAAGAAGGACGTAGCTCGGGTTGTGCGCCACTGCCGTATCTGTCAGACGGCCAAGGAAATAAGCAGAACACCGGCCTTTACACGCCCCTACCCGTGTCACACCGCCCTTGGAGGACATCAGCATGGATTTTGTTCTCGACTCCCCGCACTTACGGAAACACGATTCCATCTTCGTGGCGGTTGATCGGTTTTCGAAGATGGCACACTTCATTGCTTGCCGCAAGACGGCTGACGCGAACCCACGTTGCATCTATATTCTGAGGGATGTCTTCCGTTTCATGGTCTGCCCAAGTCGATCGGTCTGACCGCGATGTGAGGTTCAAGCTACTTTTTGGAAAACCCTTGGCACAAGACTGGTACTACCCTTAGGTTTTCCTCGGCATATCACCCACAGACGGACGGTTAGACTGAGGTAGTGAATAGAGCTTAGGGAATCTGTTGCGGTGGTCGAGCTGGTGAGCATGTAGGTAGTTGGGACCTAGATTTGCCGATCGCCGAGTTGCTTCAATAGCTCAGTCAATAGGTCCACCGGTTGAGTCCATTCACGTAGTTTCAGGATACGACCCTAGGAAACCTATAGACCTTGTCCCGAGCCCTCTAGAGTCCCGCCCTAGTGAGTCTGCTGAGTCATTTGCACGACATTAGCATGATTTGCATGAGTCGGTCCGCCGACAAATAATAATAAGCAATGATAATTATAAAGCCATGCAGATAAGCGAAGGCGAGAGCAATATTTAATGTAGGCGAGAAGGTAATTGTGCGAGTCCGCCCCGAGAGCTCCCTTCGGGGCCTGCCATGAAGTTAAGCGCGAGGCGAATAGGTCCATATTCCATTATTAGTCGTTTGGGAACCAACGCCTACCGGCTTGACATCCCGCCAGTATGGAATTCACCCCGTGTTTAATTTGGAGGATCTGACTCCATACTATGAGCCTCATGAGTATGTGGACCCGAGCGAGGGAGATGCTCAGCCCCCCCACCACCTGCTAGCCATCCTAGCTCATCCACTATGCCACCCACCATCCACCTGGGACTTCGTCCCCTTTGGTTCCCCCGCAGGCACCACCGATCGCATCGGGACCCACCTTCCGTGAGGCGAGAGATGAGAGCGTCACAGAGATCAGATCCCACCAGTTTGTTCCCACCTCGGCCGGACCGCGTTGCCGCTACCTGGTACATTGGCGGGGCCGACCTGACACAGATGAAACTTGGATACTACCGGCAGAGTTAGATCGGCTCGCCCGGAGCTTCGACTTCAGTACGATCATCTCCATTTATCGGAGATGAAGGCCTTTCAGTCGGGGGGAGTTGATGGGGAGCCATCGGATGCACTGGAGGAGCTCGCCGCAAGGCGGGGCCCACATACAATGTACTCGCGCAGGAAGACTTGATCGGATCGCCGATCGGACTCCGACCCGTCAGGGCGTCGGGACGTCGTCGCGAGTCAAATCACTATTTACTTTAATTGTTTTGAGTATATTTTGATGTATTTCAAGGACTAACCCACCGCCAATCATAGCCGTTGATGGGGATGCCCTAAGTTATGTTTTTCTTATAAATAGGATGCTAGGGGCTGATTCCAAAGTCATTGCAGAATTTGGAGAGAAATAGTCCCGGATTCCAGCGATCCCTCCCCGGTGCCGACGCCGTGGAACCCTAGGTGACGACTCCTAGGCCGCCAATCTTCCCCCCAAGGTACCTCCCTTCCCACCTTCATTTTCCCCCTCTCAAAAGCACGTTTCAGCCTCCGAATCCTTCCAGAAATCCGTCCAGCAGCCGACACTGCTACAGTGCCTGGAGGTGTTTTCCCCCCCCCTGCTACAGTAAAAAAAGTCGGGAGTCCGACTTGCTGTCCGCCGACCCGAGCTACAGGTCCAGCCCCCCTTCAGCCCTTCCTTTCCCAAATCCGAGCCCTCCTAGGGCCTCTTTAGCCCTACCCGCCCCCTCCTTTCCTTCCCCCTCGTGATCCACCCCTCCCCAACACTCCGAAAATTCTAGATCTAATTGATCTAGCACTACCTTCCCCGATCTACCCTCCACTTCCCTATTCTCACTCCCGTAGCCCGGATCCGTTCTAAAATTAGCGGATCTATCCCACCGACACCCCGATCCGTTATCCCCTCCACCCAAACCTTCCATTTTTGTTCGGATCCGCTCCAAATCATCGGATCTATTTTCCCCCGGCCCGGATCTACTCATTTGTGGCCGGATCCGCCGTTTTACCGTCCGTTACCGCCACTCTTCGCCGAGGGCAGCCACCACCATCGCCGCGTCGCCTCCGATTCCACTTCCGATCGCTCGTTTTGCATCCGGTTCGTCAAATCCTCCATCGCCTCGGATCAGCCCACTGCATCGTGAGTATTTCAGGTATTATGTTTGTACTTGACATTGGCATTTAGTCGTTTCTCTATATTTGTGCTGTGATTCTAGTTTGGTAGTTGTTGTTTTTTTATACGCTAATAATTATTGTGGAATAGTCGCCGCCGCTTGCTCAGGCCCTCCGTTCGGAGGAAGCCGTTGCCTAATTGCCAAAGTTATTTAATTGTTTCTTTATTTCGGTTAATTGCGTGGCGTTGCTAAGTTTCATTGCTTAATTTATTAGTCGTTGCTATCCCGACTGTCCATTGCATGTAGCATTGCATTCTCGTATTCCCTCACACGTGCACGTAGGATCCTAGCTTCCGAGCACCACTAGCCTACCCTACTACATCAGGGGGGGGGGGGGGGTGGCTCGGGTTAGGTAAGAGGAATAGATTAGGTTTTAATAAATAATAATGAATAGTTTTTTTATAAAACCGGGTTGTTACATTCCTGCTGCTGTTCTTCTTCCTGTTGCTGCTTCTTATTCCTGCTGCTGCTTCTTCTTCTTCCTGATGCTGCTTCTTCTTCCTGCTGCTGTTTCTTCTTCCTGCTGCTGCTGCTTCTTCTTCTTCCTGCTGCTGCTTTTTCTTCTTCCTGCTGCTGTTGTTGTTTCTTCTTCCTGCTGTTGCTGCTTCTTCTTCCTGCTGCTGTTGTTGCTTCTTTTTCCTGCTGCTGCTTCTTCTTCTTCCTGCTGCTTCTTCCTGCTGTTCACTATTAACATTGTTTGTTATGACTTCTAGATTTCATGTTGTTTAAATTTGGTCTATTTTTCTTTTGTTATTTACATTGATAATCCCCCAACAACTCCAACTCAAACAAGTAATGGAGATCAGAATTTCATTGTTGCTTAAATTAGGTCTATTTTGCTTATGAGTTCTTAATGTTAGCACCATGTTAAGTTCTACGTAGCACTTATTGTACAACCATCATCTTCCAAGTTTAATGGAGCGTAATGGAGCGTAATGTGGTCGCCAAGGAGTATGCAGAGTTCATTGACAAATCGGGGGATTTTAACGATTATGATTCAATTCAAAATCGTTATCTCTTAAATCCAAAGACTTGGTGGATAAATCATGGCTCGCCGGCCCCTTCGCTTCAAACCATTGCATTGAAGTTGTTAGTACAACCATCATCTTCTTCATGCGCCGAGAGAAATTGGAGTACTTACTCCTTTATCCATTCAATGAAAAGGAATAGAATGACACCGCAACGTGCAGAAGATTTAATAAATATCAATAACAATCTTCGTCTTCTTTCTAGAAGAGATCAAAAATACAATGAAAGAGAGTCTACATTATGGGATATTGCGGGCGATGGCTTCGAGTCATTCGAAGATGTAGGTACACTTGAGATAGCTAATCTATCGCTTGATGAACTAAGGTTGGAGCTCTCGATTATTGAAGAAGATGATGAAGTTGATACTATTGGAGAGAATGTTTAATTTGTATACTTGAAATTTTGCATGTGAATCTAACAAAACAATGCTCTCAATTGAGGTAAGGATGTATTAATGTGGACATGTGATAAATTGTTTTTTATGGTACTTGTTTGCTTGAGTGTTATTTATAACATTATATAAAATGTCAATGATATATAATATAGTCTTATTAATTTTTTTCGTTACAATTCAAGATATGTACAAATAGTCTGTTAGTTGTCTTATTTTTATATTAATTAATACTTATATTAAAATAATTAAAAATAATTAAAAACGTTTCTCGTATCCTAATTTTTTTAAAAATCACATTTCACATATCCGTTTCGTATCGTATCTCGTATCCCGTTTCCGTCCCCATGCTACATAGTTGGCTGTCCTCGCCGAGGCGAGTTCACAAAGAAGATGAGGGTCACCTCGACTGCCTGCTCCTTGGCGTGCGGTCGTCCATGGTGAGGCGCGAGGTCGCCTCGCCTGACCTAGTTTCTCCTGATGGGCTCACCCTGCCCTGGTTGGGCGCAGTCTGGACTGGGATCGCTAAATTGGGAATGTACATTTACCTCATCCCTCACTCTTCGCTCCGTTCTTCATGTTCCAGGATCTCCTTTCGATCTTCTATCTATTAGCCGTATTACACCAGATCATGATTGTTTTGCGACTTTCTCTTCTACTTCTTGTGTTGTGTAGAATCGTCGAACGCATGATGTCATTAATAAAGGGAAATTGGTTAATGGGCTTTACGTATTTGATCTCCACCCCACGATTCTCTCCACTATTAGTTCTGTCGATTGACATCGACGTCTTGAGCATGTACCTCTCCCCATCCTCCAGAAAGCTCTTCCAGATTTGTCCCTCACTGAATTCACATGCGAGTCATGTATCTACGACAAACACCGTCGGTCTACCTTTTCACCACGTTGTACTCGGAGTAGTGCTCCCTTGTTTTATTTCATTCAGATATTTGGGGATCCTATAAAACTGTCAGTGTTTTTGATTATCGTTATTTCGTAACCTTCATTGATGATTACTCTCGTATAACATGATTGTATTTTATTCATGATCGATCTGAACTGCCTCGTGTCTTTTGTGTCTTTATCCTTAAGACTCACAACCAATTCTTTGCTACAATTAAAACCCTTTGCACCAATAATGCTCGGGAATACACCAGTCATGTGTTTACAAACTTGTGTGCTAAGTTCGACATCATCCATCAAATCCCTTGTGTCTATACTCCTCAACAAAATGGTGTCGCTGAACGAAAGAATTGTCACGTTCTTGAGGTCACATGCACCCTTATGATTCAAATGAATGTTCCCACCATATGCTGGAATTTTGCAATTTCTACAGCCTGCCGCCTCATTAACCGCCTGCCCTCCTCTATTCGTAATTTTTGAGATCCTTTTAACCTTCTTTTTTCTTTCGCACCCCCATTTGCAGTCACTCATTGTGTTTTCGTCTGTGTCTGCTATGTTCATAACCTTGGGACATCTACTGACAAACTTGCCCCACGTGTCACAGAATATATGTTTGTTGGTTACTCTTCCACTCAGAAAGATTATGTCTGCTATTCTCCCACTGATCGAAAGATTGCTATATCGGTCGATGTCATCTTTATTGAGGACTAACCATATCATTCTCAACCTCTTGACCCTCCGCTACCACTACCGTCTCCTCCTCTGCGGCCAGTTGTTCCTGTTACCTCGCCACTACCACCTCACCTACCCACGCCACTCCGACACAACCGCCCAAAGCTCCTATGATTCATGTGTACACTCGTCGTCCTTCTCCTTCTGATGTCCCGAGCCCGTTACCTTCTACTAATGACATTTTATGCTCAAATGATTCAGCTACGCCTTCTACAACTCACCAAATGGTGATTTATGTCTCCTTACACCGTCTTTCTCCGGAACTCCGGCCCTCTGCTCTTTCTTTATCTTCTATGTCTACCCCTAACTCTGTGCAAGAGGCTCTTCAACATCCGTGGTGGCAGACGACTATGGAGGAGGAAATGTCTGCTCTTTGGGCAAACCGAACTTGGGATCTTGTACCTCTTCCTCCCGGTCAAAGCTGTGTGGGTTGTAAATGATATTTTCCATCAAACATGGTTCAGATGGAACAATCTAATGTCTGAAGGCTCGCCTTGTGGCTCGTGGATTTACTCAACAATAAGGTCTGGATTATGATGAGACATTCTCTCCGGTCGCCAAACTGAATACTGTTCGTGTTCTGATCTCCCTCGCTGTTCATCGTCACTGGCCATTGCATTAACTGGATATCAATAATGTCTTCCTCAATGGTGATTTACAAGAAACTGTTTACATGAATCAACCTCCCAGGTTTGAGACCACGGGGAAGTCTCTTGCCTGTCATCTCAGGAAATCCATTTATGCTCTCAAACAGTCTCCCTGTGATTGGTTTGACAAGTTCAGTAAAATTATCTGTAATGTTGGATTCACCCGGAGCTCGACTGACTTTTCTCTCTACTCGTCATCAATCGACAGACACTGTGATACTCCTGGTTTATGTTGATGATATCTTAATTACTGGCGATTATTCGAAAGGCATCCATCTGATCAAGGAACACTTGGCCTCCGTGTTCCAGACCAAAAATTTGGGGAATCTCCGATACTTTCTTGACATCGAGGTATCTCGTCGATCCGATGGCCTATCTCAAAGAGAGTACTGTCTTGATCTTCTTCGTGACGTGGGCTACTCTGGTTGCAAACCAGCTAACACACCCATGGATGTCAACCACAAGCTCTGCGCATACTCCTCCGACTCTGATACACTCCTACCAAAATATTATCGTCGTCCTGTGGGAAAGTTGATCTATCTGACAGTTACAAGACCCAATATATCGTTTGTCGTTATGGTTGTTAGTAGGTTTATGCATGCTCCATGAACGTCTCATCTCCAGGCAGTTGAGCGCATTCTCCGGTACTTGAAGTCTGCTCCCGGACAAGGGATCATATATAAGCCATCCTCGTCTCTATCCCTCATTGCTTACTCTGATGCTGATTATGCTGGATCCATTGATGATCACCATTCCCCAAGTGGTTGCTGCACATACTTTGGTGGTCATCTTGTTACCTGACGAAGCAAGAAGCAATCTATCACCACACGTTCATCTGCAAAAGTAGAATATCGATCAATGACCTCTGTCGTCTCGGAACTTACATGGCTAGAAAGCCATTTTAAAGACATGGATGTCAAACTCTCTTCTCCTGTCACCTTGTTCTGCGATAGTCAAGCTGCCATTTCATATTGTCAAGAATCCTGTGTTCCATGAACGCACCAAACATATAGAGGTTGATTGTCACTTTATTTGGAAAAAGGTTCAACTTAGAAAATTGGACTTAAAACATGTTCCAGCTACAGAACAAGTCGCTGATATTCTTACAAAAGCTCTACCACGACCTTTATATTCTTAGTTCTTGTCCAAGCTTGGATCCTACGACTTCTATGCTCCAGCATGCATGCAGGGGAGTGTTGAAGAAAGTGTAAAGAAACCCCATCATAAAGACCCATGTAAACCCCTTTTAGGATTTAGTCCCACATATTAGGATAGCATTTAGGCTCTCCCCTCTTCTCCTATATATGTGTACAAATACATATGTTATAACAGGAATTTTATCGAGAAATTATAAAATCACATTTTTATTTCTCAATTTCATGTTCCTTTACACCTTCCTTCTCCATTGTTTGCTCCACACTTCTCAAAATTATTCCTTTTGCCAATGTAGCCCCGCCTCTCCTTAGGTGCTTCTTCAGCAGGGCTCTCGGGTACTCCGCCAAACCGTTGGCTGTGGTGGCAGACTCCCCTCGAGGATTGGCCCTCCTCGTTATGGATGCACAAGGATAGTCAACCCTGTATCACGTGCACATTGTGTGGCAAGCTGTGTACTACAAGAAGTATGGGCATCTTAGTCAACAACTGCCACAGCCATTAATTAAAGTAAAGAAGACATTTTACTGTCATTAATTAGGATATTATACCACTTCTAACTTTATTTCACACAAATTCTCATCATCCAAACAAAGCATATAATTCGAAAACTAACCCAAAAAACAACAAGGAATCAATTTATGAACTTCTTGTCATTCCATTTGCCAGGTTTTTGTTTTAATTTCACTGCTTCTCTGTTTCAGGTAATGGGGAGCAAATCAAAGATATTCATTGTTCTTGAATATGCTACTGGGGGAGAGCTCTTTAATAAAATTGTAAGTTCTGCCCATAAACTTTCAACAAATCATTTGAATAAATAATCACGAGAACTCTATCCCAATTCCATCCTATATGAGCCAAGTCAGATTCTCAGGTTTTTTAAGCTTATTTATTATTTTATTTTGAAGTTCTTTTATGGTCTATTATTTGGACAAAATTGAGGCCCTAAAATTAGAATTAACGATACATTTTTATTGAAATTAGATCTCCGATTCTAATGCGAAGCCTCAATGCTGTCCAAACAAACGAACCTTACTGAATTATCTTCTTCCATAACACATTTAAGTATATTCAAGTTTTAGTCACTCCACTTATCTTAAAATTCTGCAGTCTTTAATGTCAGCTTCTGTTTGATAGAATTGAATGATTATTATTAACCCATATTGAATTTTCTCCTTCTGTTTGATAGTATATACATGTACAAAAGGGGATGCTTACAACACCAAAGGTGAGCCTAAGCTAACTCTACCACAAGAATGTACACTATATCTAACACCCCCCCCACACGGGGATCATACATCGAGAGTTTGGATAGTAGATTGACATGCTGGGTCTTCGTCTGTGGCTTTGTCATCAAATCTGCAATCTGCTGCTCGGAAGGAATAAAGGAAGAAGCAAGGGTGTCACAACCATAGTGCTCACGTAGGAAGAAAGCATCCACCCCGATATGCCTAGAGAGTGAGTGCTTCACTGGGTTTAGAGTAATCTGAATGACATCGTTGTTATCATAGTAAAGTGAAGTGAGATCTGGAGAAGAGACACCAAGGTCCTCAAGAAGCTAACAGAGCCAAATAATATCCTCAGCAGTAGTAGCCATGACCCGAAGCTCAGCCTCAGTGCTGGAACGAGAAAAACCTTCTGTTTTTGGACTTCCATGCAATAAGTGAAGAACCCAAGAACCGAAAGAAACTGGTGACAGGGCGAAGGTCAATAGGATCACTAGCCGGGTAGCGTCCGAGTAAGCACGGAGCTGTAGAGAACTATTGTTGGAGAAGAAGAGTCAACGAGAAGTCATTGCCCGGAGATAGCGCAAGAGCTGCAACAGCCAACATGCGACCGTAATGCACATAGGTGAGCGCACTAACAAACTGGATCAACACATGAACAATATGGACAATGTCGAGCCGAGTAATGATGAGTATACAAGACTCCCAACAAGGTGGCGGTAACGAGTTAGATCAGAAAGTGAAACCTATCATCCAGACACAGCTAAAGGTGAAGCTCTATAGGAGTGTCCATTATGCGAAAGTTAGAGAGAGCAGCCCGAGCTAGGAGATCTGACGTGTAACGCTGCTGAGAGAGCTGAAAACGCAATCCGTAGAGTGATCTCAAGGCCCAAGAGTAGCTCAACTGTCCAAGGTCAGTCATCTGAAACTGCTGCTGAAGGTGATGCTTGATGAATGACACACAAAAAATATCATCACCGGTAAAAATCATATCATCCACGTAAAGTAACAAAAGGGTCCGACCACAAGAGGAGTGCACGAACAGAGCTGGATCATGTGGATATGACTGGAAAACGGGCAGATGTAATGGTTGAGCTGAAACTTGCAAACCCGCCCGAGGAGCTTGTTTGAGCCTATAAAGAGCTCGCCTTAAGCGACAGACAAGGCCTGTTGATAGCGGTAGGAGTGGGCGCACTAACAAACTGGATCAGCCAATGAACAATATGGGCAATGTCGGGCCTAGTAATGGTGAAGTATACAAGACTCCCAACAAGGTGGCGGTAGCGTGTTTGGATCAGAGAGTGGAACCTATCATCTAGACGTAGCTAAAGGTGAAGCTCCAGAGGGGTGTCCATTGTGCGAGAGTTAGAGAGAGCAGCCCGAACTAGGAGATCTATGTGTAACGTTGCTGAGAGAGCTGAAAACCGTAGTTCGTAGAGTTGATCTCAGGGCCCAGAAGTAGCTCAGCTGTCCAAGGTCAGTCATCTGAAACTGCTGTTGAAGGTGATGTTTGACGAAGGGCACACAAGAAAGATCATCACCAGTAATAATCATTATCATCCACGTAAAGTAACAAAAGGGTCCGACCACGAGAGGAGTGCACAGACAGAACTGGATCATATGGACATGGCTGGAAACCGGCGGATGTAATGGTTGAGCTGAAACGTGCAAACCATGCGCGGGGAGCCTGCTTGAGCTCATAAAGAGCTCGCCTCAAGAGACAGACAAAGCCTGTGACAGCGGAGGAGACCGGCGAAGGAGGTCCGGCTGCTGTAGGAGGCAGCAAAAGAGGTTCAGTGACTGCTGGAGACAACGAAGAAGGCAGACGGAGGAGGGCCGACTGCTGCAGGAGGCAACGAAGGAGGTCTGGCAGCTGCAGGAGGCAGCGGAGGAGGTCAGGTGGTTGCCGGAGGCAGCAGAAGAGTCTGACAGAGGAGATCTGGCGGAAGTAGGCGGAAGCAGTGATCAGATGCAGGAATTTGTGAGCCAAATCAATTGCGGGAGCGAATCGATTGCGGATGCAGGAGTCGGTAGCTGAATCGGCAGAAAACAACGATTAGAAGCATACGGGATCAGATGCAGAAGTCCGGATGGAGCTGAATCGGGAAAAACAACGAATCAGGAGAGATCACTGCAATTTACAGGATCGGGAAGTGAGAAGCGGAAGGTGTTTGAAAACCCTAAAGCTCTGATACCATGATTAGATTGAATGATTTTTATTAACATAAACAATAGGAATGTATATACATGTATAAGAGGGGGGGGGGGGGTGCTTACAACACCCAAGGTGAGTCTAAGCTAACTCTACCACAAGAATGGACACTATATCTAACATTGTTATCATTCTCCTTTTCTGTATGTCACAATTAAACTATTCTGATAGTCTTATATACATTAATTCTAAAGATTAATCAAGGAAAAATGGGAGAAGCTGAAGCAAGGAGATATTTTCATCAGTTAATTAATGCTATTGATTTTTGCCACAGCAGGGGTGTCTACCACAGGACTTAAAGGTAGAAACACTTGATGCATGCATGATATACCATTTATCCTCCCTCTCATTCAATTTTCCCAGTAAACTCCCTGTTCTTTCCTATCCCTTTTGCAGCTAGAAAATCTGCTACTTGATACCTCTGACAATCTTAAAGTTTCTGACTTTGGATTAAGTGCACTTTCTCAACAAATCGGGGTAATTGTTATTTCTCAAACAATGTTTTATGTACCTATATTCTTATAGTGTTCTATTGACCTAAGATATTTCAATTCATAGGATGACGGATTGCTTCACACTACTTGCGGAACTCCAAATTATGTTGCCCCTGAGGTCTGTATAGTTTTATAGGATCATTTAGTTGGACATCCCTTTCAACTTTGCATAACTATAGGGACCTCCCTTTAACTTTGCATATTATAGGGACCTCTCCTTCACTATTAAAAATTACCAACAACTCCCCTCGGCGTTTTCTTTTGTACATGCATGTTAACAATGTAAACTTAAGAGGGGATGTATTGGTAATTTTAAAAACTAGTGGGGAGATCTCTGTAATTATGCGAAGTGGCGGGGTGGTTTTTCGTAATTATTCCTTAGTCATTATGACTTGTATTGTTAACCAACTCTAAGTGGATATATTGTTGACAGAAGTTATTTCTCCTTAACTTTTTTACTTAGGTTCTAAATGATAGAGGCTATCATGGGCTACTGCTGACCTCTGGTCATGTGGGGTTATCCTATTTGTATTACTAGCAGGATTCTTACCTTTCGATGATAATAACGTTGTAAATCTTTACAAGAAGGTAAGTAGGACAAGCTTTTGAAAATTTCATGCCTTTAATGGCACATTTTCTAAGCTCTGTTTTGTATTCTATTTTTGCTTAAGTGGTGTTTTTTGATTCAATAAATGAAAATGTTTGGGTAATCTCCTTTTTTGAACTCTGGTGAAGTGAGAAAGGCTAAAATTTCCATTTTGATTCCCACCGAAGGGCAAGAGCTTCATTTCTCACCGGAGCCACTGACACTGCTCTCCCAATCGGGGTCTAACAGATTCTCAATGTACATGCAGATAGCATCTGCTACCTTCACATTTCCTTCTTGGTTTTCTTTTGGTGCCAAGAGACTTTTGATCAGAATTCTTGATCCTAATCCACTGACGGTTAGTATTTCTCTTGCTGCAAATGTTTACCTTCAACACCACTTCACTAAATTATTGATTTTATCTTTATATGGCCTATGCCAGCGAATAACTATCTTGGAGATGCTGGAGGATGACTGGTTTAGAGAAGGATACAAACCCCCTGTATTTGATACAAAGTATGAAGCAAGCTTGGATGATGTTCGTGATGCATTCAGGGTACAACAAGTGAGTCAAAGACTGGCTTGTACACTTTATCTAATATTATCTTAGAGGGGAATTGTTTTGTGTCCTCAAGATTTTGTGTGATTCCAATTTTACCTTCCTGCCATCTACTTTTTGCACGTTTTTATGGGAAACGGCTTTCGTTGAGTCACTCTTTACTTTCTTTTTTTTAGTAAAATTTGCTTTAGGATTGCCTTCCCATTCAGCACTGGTCAAGTGGTCCCTTACTATGTTTTTTTTTATAAAATCAAAGCAAATGATTATTAGTAATATGAGTAGTCTGACACGTGGTTCCTCTTGAGCACCGACAGCTGTCCTACCTCATTGTTTGCCATTGCTCGTTTTATTCTATGAAATAGAATTTTCAAAGGAATGGCGAGTGGCCATTGTGCTATCGGCCGAGTTACGGGATGGACAGTGTAAAAATTTCTAGGAAGCTGAGAAAGGTCACAGGAACACTCAAATAAACCAAGCAAAGTAACCAGAAACAGTAGAAGAACAAGAGCTGTAATTGAATCAACTATCTTCTTTACAACACGAGACATACATTGCAAGACATGATTTCGCAATGCACCCGATGAAAACAAAAAATACAAGCAAGAGTAAAACCGGCGGTCTGAACCCAGTAACCGCCCAAGCCACCTATCAACCAAAGCTGTTCGCCGAAACCTCCAAGTCGCCGCTAACAACTCAAACTGCCGGAACCTCCAAGCTGCCAGACCGCTTCTCAAGCCGCGCGGACTGCCTGCTTATTGAATGATGAGAACAACCCTGTCCGCCACTTCTTAGTTGCCTGACCGCAAGGTCGCTTGGCAGCTGAAGCTAACCAAGAACAGGTGCTGATGAACTGGGAAACAACCTACCCGCTGAGACCTGGCAAACTGCTTTATTGAACTATCCTCAACCCCGAGGAAGAAGACTTCTAGTCACACAAGTCGCAACTTGCTGTATACCGCAAACTGTTATCCACAACTATTCTACACTGAGTCTCCAACTAGTTGCCTAGTCGCCCGGTGCTAGCCGCACAACCTGCACAACACAAGTCAATCTTCACTTAGTCGCACGGTTAACGAAGTCTAATCACAAGTTCAAAACGCGAGCCGTGTTCTTACTGTTCTCGTTATAAATGACGAGCAGTGGACCCCTATTTATAGGAGATCAGGGGAGCGCAGTCACCGCCCATAAGAGATATGGTAACCGCCCATCAACTACGGCTAGCAGCACCTATCCGCACATCATTGCGGACACCAAAACCAGACCGCAAAGCCGGGTCTCAACCAGACAACCTGGCAACAAGCCGCGTAGCCTATGCAGTCTCCTTGAACTAGGCAACAACACAGACTTGACACATTACCGTGACCATGTCCACAAACTCAGCGGACTCTGGCTATAGAACGCGCGAATAGACCACAACGAGCTCTGCGGTTAACTTCCACTAACCGTGCAACTTCCACACGAACCAGAGAACCCGCCAAGTCAGCGGTCTCCGCGGTCTCCCGATTCAGACCGCAAAAGCCGCAGTTAGCTCAACTCTAACTACCCAGTTACACATCTAGGAAGCTTGCTGAGACAGACCGCATGGAAAGCACACTAGCTAGAACCTAGCTATCCGCCAACACCTAATCGTGCTAACAGATAGTGGTTACTCCGGTCTGTGCGGTCTGCCTTCCTTATACCGCCCACTTCTACTTCAACAATTTCAACACTCCCCCTTGAAGAAAGAAGTGGAAACCGGCCTGAGCAATCCCCGTAATCGTATAAACGGTCCATTCGACAATGGCTTCGTGAAGATGTCCGCGACGTTGTCCTGGCTCTACACATACTCTACCATCAGAGACCCCTACAACACCTTCTCCCGAACGAAGTGATGCTCGATCTCGATGTGCTTTGTCCGCGTATGACAAATTGAATTATTAACCAGTTTGAGGGTACTCTCATTGTCACTGCATAGCAGAGTAGGATCTTGCACCTCCTTATGGATGTCCTCCACTAACCTCCGATGTCAGATGGCCTCCTGTGTTGTCAAGGACGAAGCCTTGTATTCTGCTTCTGTAGTAGAGACAAACACCGAATCTTTTTTCTTGCTGCACCATGAGATAGCTGCCGATCCGTACATGAAGACATATCCAGACGTCGACTTCCGATCGTCTGTATCTCCCCCATAATCAACATCCGTGTAACCATATAGGTTGAAGCTCGTGTCCCTCTCATAGAAGAGACTCATATCTGAGGTAGACTTCACGTACTTTAAGATATGCTTAGCCTCCACCAGATAAGGTTTCTGCAGCTCCTGCATATACTATCTTACTCGGCCCACAACATAAGTAATATCCGGCCTCGTAATCGTCAAGTATATCAAGCTCCCAACTAGAGCCCGGAACACCAAGGGATCTGGAAGAACCCTTCCCTCATCATGCCGAAGTTTTAGACCGACTTCCAGTGGAGTAGAGCTGCTCTTCCTCTCCCGCATGCCGAACCGCTTAACGATCCGCTCTACATATCCTTTTTGGGAAACGAGCACACCGCTCTTTTTCCTTTCCACCTCGAGACCAAGGAAATGGTGGAGCTCCCCAAGATCCTTCATCTCGAATCTGATAGCCAGCTCTGTCCTGAGCCTAGCTACTTCCACCTCCAAGTTCCCCGTGGCGATCATATCGTTAACGTACAACAACACCAAAACTTGAAGCTCCCCTCTTTCTTAACGAACAGGCTCGAATCAGAGTCTGAAGCAAAATATCTACAGAACTAGAGGTATTCTGCGATCTTCCCCTACCACGCCTGAGACGCCTGCTTCAGGCCATAGAGGGCCTTCTTGAACTTACAGACGTGTTTTGAATGTTCTTCAGAAACATAACCAGGTGACTGCACTATGAAGATGTCCTTGTCAATCTCGCCTTAAAGGAACACATTTTTTACGTCGAGTTGTCAAATCCTCCACCTTTGGAAAGCTGCCAAGGTAATTACTACACGTACTGAAGTCATCTTGGCCACTGGACTAATTGTCTCCTCATAGTGTTTCCCGTACTACTACGAGAACCCCCGAGCTATAAGGCGAGCCTTGTACTGCTCGATACTGCCGTCAGCCTTCTTCTTGAGCTTATACATCCACTTGTATGTCACATGAGTGTTGTCATCGACCTTGGGCACAAGATCCCAAGTCTTATTCTTTCTGAGGGTGGTCATCTCCTTATCTATGGAATCTTCCCACTCCATGATCCCAGTGACGTTCTCAAAGCATGACGGGTCCCGCTCATCCAAGGGACCTGCTAAGAAACATGAGATGAAACTCACCATGTTCCCGTCCCTATATCGAGCTGGTGGAATAATAGTCCATTTGGACCTCTGCAGGGCTTGACCCTTATCCATCACACTAGCCGCTGCTTCTTTACCATCTCTCTTCCCGGGCACACTTAGAGCATCATCGCTCCCCCTGCTTCCAGATCTAGAAGCACCTGCCCCAGAGCTAGATGTAGCTGGAGCTCGTGGTGACATGTGCAACTCCATGAGAAGATCCCGAGCAGCTTCACCTTGCCCCTCGTCTGACCTGCTCTCTTGTAGTTCCACAGATGAACTACCCTGGTATGACTTCAATTCGTCAAATACCACTTTCCTGGAGACCACAAACTTCTGTGTCCTAGGGTTTATACACTTCCAGCCCTCCTTCCTCTCATCATAGCCAATAAAGACAAGCTTCCTCGCCTTCGCATCCAGCTTTGTCCTGAGAGCGTTTGGAACGTGCACGTAGCAGGTAGACCCGAACACCCTAAGATGTTTTCCATACTGGGGTTCTCCTTAAACATCAGCTCATATGGAGATTTCATATTGTTGGGACTTAGGGGTATCTTGTTGATGACATAAGCTCCGCATGCCATTCCCTCCGCCCAATAGGTCCTGGGAATTTCTTTGGAGTAAGCATTTGTAGGTTTCCGTCAAATGACAGATCTTCCACTCTGCAACTCTGTTTTGTTATGGAATATGCGCACAAGTAAGTTCCCTCCGGATTTCGTGCTTCCTGCAGAAGTTGGAGAACTCATTTGAAGTAAACTCTCCTCCATTATCTGTTCTCAACTTCCTTATCCACAGGCCGAACCGGCCCTCCACGAACTCCTTGAACCGCACAAACTTCCGGAATGCCTCTGACTTCTCCTTCATAAAATATACCCAAGAATACCTAGTAAAGTCATCAACCAGAACCAGCATATACCTGCTACCTCCGAGACTGAGGGTGAGAGTCGGTCCCGTCAGATCAACGTGAATGCATTCCAACGATGCCTTGCATTTGGTCTATGACTTGTCAAATGGAAGGCGATGAGTCTTTCCATACTGACACTCCTCCAAGCCCTCACCACCTCAGCATTCCCTCCGGCAGCAACAACCTCTTGATTGTCGTCTTCACCGACGAACTCCCAAAGGTCCTCGCCCAGTTAGCTCTCCATGCACCACCTCCACTTTTTAAAGTTGGTCTGCGTCAGAAGCTCAATTCTCAGACCTCTTGCATAACCTTCTTTCATTACTGTAACTCTGGTTTACTTAAGACTTCCAAAGGACCAGCACACCTCTGAGATTTATCACTGCTAACTCCTCTGTCCCTTTGATACCATGTAAAAATTTCTGGGAAGTTGAGAAAGGTCGCATGAACATTCAACCAAACCAAACCAAGTAACCAAAAGAAGTAGAAGAACAAGAGCTGTAATTGAATCAACTATCTTCTTTGCAGCACGAGACATACATTGCGAGACATAATTTCGCAATGCACCCGATGAAAGCAAAAAATACAAGCAAGAGTAAAACCGGCGGACTGAACCCAGTAATCGCCCATGCCGCCTATCCGCCAAAGCTGTCTGCCGAAACCGCCAAATCACCGCTAATAGCTCAAATCGCCGAAACCGCCAAGCTGCCAGACGACTTCTCAAGCCACGCGGACTGTCTGCTTATTGAATGCTGAGAACAACCATGTCCACCACTTCTTAGTCTCCTGACCTTAAGGTCTCTTGATCGCTGAAGCTAACCGTGAACAGGTGCTGATGAACTGAGAAACAGCCTACCCACTGAGACCGGGCGAACTGCCTTTTTGAACTATCCGCAACCTCGAGGAAGAAGACTTCTAGTCGCACAAGTCGCGACCTGCTGTATATTGCAAACTGCTATCCGCAACTGTTCCACACTGAGCCTCCAACTAGTTTTCTAGTCGCCCGGTGCTAGCTGCACAGCCGGTACAACACAAGTTAATCTTCACTTAGTCGTGCGGTTAACAAAGTCTAACCGCATGTTCAAAACGTGAGTTGAGTTCTCACTGTTCCCGTTATAAATGACGAGTCGGAGACCCCTATTTATAGGCGATCAGGAGAGTGCGGTCACCGCCCATAATACATAGGGTAACCGCCCATCAACTGCGGATAACAGCACCTATCCACACATCAGTGAGGACACCAAAACCAGACCGCAAAGCCGGGTCTCAACCAGAAAACCTGGCGACAAGCCGCGCAACCCATGCGGTCTCCACGAACTAGACGACAACACAGACTTGGCACATTACCGTGACCAAGTCCATAAACCCAGTGGAGTATGGCTATAGACCGCGCGAACAGACCACATCGAGCTTTGTGGTTAACTTCCACTAACCACGCTAGCCGCGCGGCTTCCACACGAACCAGGGAACCCGCCAACTCAGCGGTCTCCGCGGTCTCCCGAGCCAAACCGCAAAAGCCGCGGTTATCTCAACTCTAACCACCCGGTTACACCTCCAGGAAGCTTGCTGAGACAGACCGTAGGGAAAGAACACTAGCCAGAACCCGGCTATCTGCTAACACCTAATCCTGCTAACTGACAACGGTTACTGCGGTCTGCCTTCCTCAGACCGCCCACTTCTACTTCAACAATTTCAACAGACCGTAGAGAAAGAACACTAGACAGAACCCGGATATCCGCCAACACCTAATCCTGCTAACCGGCGCGGTTACTGCGATCTGCCTTCCTCAGACCGCCCACTTCCACTTTTTCAACAGAATGATCCTTTACATAATTTACTTTTTATGTAACTTAAACAGCTCATGAACATCTAACGTATTCATGAATTTTCCAGGAGTACCATGTGATGGGGAAGGAAGAAGAACCAGCAGCATTGAATGCATTTGAGCTGATTGGCTTGTCAAAGGGTTTAAACCTTGGGTGCTTGTTTGCTATAGAACAGGTACTCTCATGTATTTTCTTAAAGGATTAAGGTTCCGTTTGGTGGGACTTATTTTCACCGGTCAAGCGGTTACGACCGCATGAACCAGACCTTAATTATGGTTTTGTTCATGCGGTCGTAACCGCTTGACCGGTGAAAATAAGTCCCTCCAAACGGAACCTAAGTAAGGGGCATGAGTACGATTGTGAATGGGGTTCAGTTTTTATGTGAATGTTTCATTAATGCCCTTAGAAATGAAGCCTATACTAGTTCATTTGTATTTGTTAGGAAGTAAACCAAAATGAGAGACATAACACAAAAAACACTAGGTTTACATGGTTTATATGATTTACGTGGAGTCTCCAAAAACTGTGTAGCAGCTTTTGATGTGGGAGCACGATTTCCTAAATTGATCGATGTCAAATTTTAGAAATATCTCCAGATGAGTTAGAATTCAAGGTAGATAGTTAACAATATATTTTTTATGAAATGTCAAACCATGTACCTTTTAAATTTTCTTGTAAAACCATTTTAGTTACATACATGAAATGCAAGCTTTTATCCTATATCAAACCTATGCTATGGAGGAAATGAATGAGTTTTATGATCTCTTCTTTATTTGCACCCTAGAGAAGGAGTTTTAAGATCTCTACTTTGTTTACAACCAAGTTCCTCTATATTCCTACACTAACTAAGCTTATACACACACACACACATGTATACACACACACACACATGTATATATATTTACGTATACACACATATGTATATTGTAGAAATGTAGAGCCAAACCTTGTATATACTTTGTCATATCAAAAATATAGGAGAGAGTACAAATATATAGGAAAGGAGAAGGAAAAAGAATCCTATACAAGAGATGTGGAACTAATAGAAGAAGGAAGAAGCGACCTATAGATGAGTCTTATACATGAGCTTTTACATCATTTTCTCTCATATTCTCTAACACTCCCCCGCAAGCTGGAGCGTACAAATCGTAGGCACCAAGCTTGGATAGGAACTGATGGTACAATTTCCGAGGTAATGCCTTGGTAAAGTGTCAACCACTTGCCCGGAAGCAGGAACATGCTCAAGCTTAGCATCTTCGATTGGACCTTTTCTCGAACAAAGTGACAGTCAACTTCAATATGTTTGGTCCGCTCATGGAACACAGGATTCTTTGCAATATGGATTGCAGTCTGACTGTCACAGAACACAGTTGAAGGTGAGGATAATTTAACTCCCATGTCCATAAGAAGACTTTCCAGCCAGGTTAGTTCTGACACAACAACCGCCATCGCACGGTACTCAGCCTCAGCAGACGAGCGAGCAACCACAGACGTCTTCTTACTCCGCCATGTGATAAGATTCCCTCCAAAGTAAGTATAGAAACCAGTTGTAGATCGTCAGTCGTCCAACGAGCCCACATAATATGCATCAGAGTAAGCAATAAGAGAAAGCTCTGAAGATGGTTTATACACAAGTCCTTGTCCAGGAGCAGTCTTTAGATATCTGAGAAAGCGTTCCACTGCCTGAAGATGGGAAACACGTGGAGTGTGCATAAAGCGGCTGACCACTCCAACCGCAAATGAGATATCTGGTCTTGTAACTGTTAGGTATATCAGTTTTCCCACGAAACGCCGATAATATTCCGGATTTGGAAGTAGAGAATCAGACTCAGATCCCTGAGCACATAGCTTGTGGTTGACTTCCAACGGGGTCTCCGCAGGTTTGCACCCCGATAGGCCAGCATCTTGCAAAAGGTCAATGCAATACTTGCGCTGGGATAAGACAAGGTCATCAGGTCGCCGAGCAACCTCTAGTCCAAGGAAATATTGAAGATTTCCCAGATCTTTGATTTGAAATACTGAATTTAAATGTTGCTTAACATTTTGTATCCCAGCGGAGTCATCACCCGTGATCAAAATATCGTCCACATAAAACAGTAGTATTACAGTCCTGGTTGATTGGTGACGAGTAAAAAGAGAGAAATCTGCGGAGCTTCGTATGAAACCAACCTCACGAACTGCCTTGCTGAATTTTTCAAACCACGCCCGAGGAGACTGTTTGAGTCCATATATAGATTTTCGAAGCAAACATACACGAGACCCCACTGTAGACTCAAACCCGGGCGGTTGATGCATGTAAACAGTCTCTAGAAGATCACCATTCAAAAAGACATTTTTTACATCCTGCTGATGGAGAGGCCACTGACGATGAACAACTAAGGAGAGCAGAACCCGAACCGAATTTAATTTGGCGACTGAGGAGAAGGTTTCATCATAATTACGGCCGTATTGTTGAGTAGAACCCTGTGCCACAAGTCGAGCTTTCAAGCGATCAACTGTCCCATCCTCCGCATGCTTGATTGTAAAGATCCATTTGCAACTGACACAACTTTGGCCAGGAGGAAGAGGGACCAGTTCCCAAGTTTGATTACCCCATCGTGCGGTCATTTCTTCATCCATGGTTGCACGCCACCTCGGATGCTGGAGAGCTTCCTGCACAGAGTTAGGTATAGAAATAGAAGAGAGAGAACAAATGTAAGGAGAGGTGGAGAGAGCTGATGTAAAGAGACATAATTGACCAAGGGATGAGCCGTTGAAGGTGATGCCAGATCAACAAGCCGCGAGGATACATCGGTAGAGGGAAGCTGCTGCAGGACATCTGGATGTGAAGGACGACGAGTGTAAACCTGAATGATATGAGGTTTGGAGGGGGCAGGTTGTGGTGTAGGAGGTGGAAGCAGAGAGGGAGTAGGTAGAAACGGTGGAAGCGGGGACGTAACTGAGACTGTGGGCCGAGGTAGCGGAGGAGGAATAAGAGGATCAATAGAACTGATGTGATATGGTTGTTCTTTATTGAAGGAGACATCAGCAGAGACAACCACCTTCCCAGTGGTAGGGTAATAGCAGACATACCCCTTCTGAGTGCGAGAGTACCCGATAAACATAGCTTTGGTTGCACAAGGGGCTAACTTGTCAGATGAAGGGCCAAGGTGATTGGCATAACATGTACATCCAAACACACGAGGGGTAAGAGAGAAGAGTGACTTGGATGGGTAAAGGAGAGTGACAGGAGGCACAAAATGAAGGATGGACGAGGGCATGCGATTGATGAGGTGACAAACAGTGGAAATTGCAAAGTTCCAGTAGAGAAGAGGAACCTGCATTTGAATCATGAGAGATCTGACAACATCAAGGAAATGACAATTTTTCCATTCCGCTACGCCATTTTGTTGAGGAGTATAGACACAGGGAGTCTGATGAATAATACCAAACTCGGCACACACATTGGAGAAGGTGCTGCCAGTATATTCTCGAGCATTGTCAGTACGGAGAATTTTTACACTTGTTGAAAACTGGGTACGAGTTTCCATAATAAACGTACAGAACGTGGATGGGAGTTCGGTACGATCACAAAGTAAGCACAACCATGTAACCCGTGAATAATCATCAATAAATGTCACAAAATAGCGATAACCAAAAACGCTAGAGATCTTATATGGTCCCCAGATATCAGAATACACTAAAGATAAAGGGATATCACTTCGAGTACTAGGAGAAGTAAAAGATACACGGTGTTGCTTGCCAAAAATACATGATTCACAAAAAACTCCCAAAGGAGAACCATGGGAAGAGCTTTATTGAGAATCAGAAGAGAAGCATGCTCAAGACGACGATGTCAATCAGTGGAGGAGACAATGATGAGAGTCGCGGGAGGAACATCGAGAAGATATAGCCCATTAGATAGTCGCCCCCTACCAAGTATATTCTGCGTTTGTCGATCCTGCACAACAAAGGAAGACCGTGAGAAGGTAACAAATAATCAAAGTTCTGTGTAAGACGGCTAACGGAAAGTAGATTGAAAGGTGATCCTAGAACATGAAGAACCTAGGATAATGAGAGGGAAGAAGTAAGAGGCAGATGAGCAGTGCCAGCAACCAGGACCGTGTCACCATTAGCCACAGTGATGAACTTGGGATACGCAGAATCTAAGTATTGAGGCGGCTTCTGCGGAGAGAGATGATGGGTAGCACCCGAGTCCACAATCCAGGAAGAGCTGTGTGAGAGGCAAGATATACCTTCATTGGAGATCGAGGCTACAGAGCCAGAGGAGAGACTCACTACCCCTTGAAGCTGATGGAGTTGAACACGTAGAGTAGCACGTCGAGGGAGGACAAGAGTATCCAAAGCAGCAAGGTGAGGGGGCAGACCATGCTTACGGTAGCAGGTGGCCTCCAGATGACCATCCCTGCTGCAATGAGAGCACTTGAAGAGAGTACGACCACCACAACCCGTCCCCGAGAGTGACGACCGCCACGACCCGGATGACTGCGAGTAGCAGGAGCAAGAGTAGCCACGAGTTGCTGAAGGAGAGAGGGAGAGAGAGGTGGTGCATTCGGAGGAGGGGTAACTTTCAGAAGCATGGAGCAAACATCCGAGAGGGACAGAGTAACCGCGGAAGATAAGATATGAGCGCGGAAACTATGAAGATGTGGTGGAATACGGGCCATCATCATAGCAATCCCAACTGCTTCATTCTGCTGTCGTTGAGTAACCAAGTCAGTGGTGGGAGGCTGATGCTGGATCCAAGACTCCATAAGAGTTTTAGCCTGAGCAACAAAGGACGTCAAGTCACCAGTATCTCCAGGGTCGAGAGACTGAAGATCGGTAAGAATGTCGAATAAGTGCTAAAGACTGTCCTTCCCGGAGTAGAGAGAATGGAGGTCAGTCCACATTGCGCGAGCCGTCTCGTGATACATGACCATCCGATATGGCTCAGTGTCCAGAGAGTTGAGAAACCAAGATTGGACACGCCCATCGTCTCGAATCCACTCGACAGTCTGGTCAGTGGGAGGAGGCCTTGTCAGGTTATGAAGGAGACCTTTAGTTTGCAGCACACAGCGAACGGAGTGAACCCATTCTACAAAGTTTGATTTTCCACGGAGGGAAATTGTGCTAATACGTAATTCATCACGGAGCACCAAGGGAGAAACACGATCTGCCCCGGGAAGAGTTGTCGAATTAGAAGCATAAGGCGAGAGGGAAGCCATACAAGAACGACAAGAACAACAATTCTGAAAGCTAGCCGCACGGTTAGAAAGCTAGGCCGCTGCGGCTAGACAGGGCATGCGGGAGAGAGACTGCGGCAAAAATCTCGCGCAGCAAGCAAGAATAAGTCGCCAAATAGACGAGCAGGCGAGCGGTAAGAACCAGTCTGCTGCGGATAGAAGGGAAGAAGAGAGGCCGCGGCTAAAGCAGCGTGCGACAAGCAGAGCACCAGGCCACTGCGGATGGAAACAACGGATAGAGGCAGCGGATTGGGCAAGACCGCGACGACTGGAAGACCTAACAAAGGGTCGGCGGTTAGGCGACACCGCAACGAGAAGGAGAGGTCGAACGGCCAACAGAAGCAGCAAGAAAAAGCGAACAAAGGCAGTGACTGGAAGCAGCGGCAAGGAGCAGCCCGCAGCGGTTAGGCAAACACAACAGCAACGAAACTTGCAGCGGCTAGAAGAGCGAACAACGGGAAGAAAGCGGGTCCCATCGGGCAGAGAGAAGAGAACTATAAAAGCATAGGGAGGGAGGAGAGGAGAGGTGGAAGCCATGGAGAGAGGAGGGGCGGTTAGAGAAGAGAAGGCCGCCTAAACAACAGCGGGAAGGAGCAACGAGGCCGGGCAGATAGTAGTGGTTAGAAAAAAAGGTAGCCGCCCGGGATCAACCTCGCTCTGATACTAAGTAGAAATGTAGAGTCAAACCTTGTATATACTTTGTCATATCAAAAATACAGGAGAGAGTACAAATATATAGGAAAGGAGAAGGAGAAAGAATCCTATACAAGAGATATGAGACTAAAAGAAGAAGGAAGAAGTGGGCCTATAGATGAGCCTTATACATGGGCTTTTACATCATTTTATTTCATATTCTCTAACATTTTCTCTCATATTCTCTAATATATATACACACACACACATATGTATATGAGTGCCCGACACGGGGCTCCGCCCCTATGGCTACGCGCCACAGTACCCGGCCCGTGACGGCGGGTTTCGCCCGCACCCGGCTGGCTTCGCCAGCCCACGACGGGCTGCGCCCGCATCAATACGAGTGCCCGACACGGGGCTCTGCCCCTATGGCTACGCGTCACAGTACCTGACCCGTGACCGTGAAGGTGACATGCCTGTGCACGTAGCTACTTACATTTTGCTCACTAGCGAAATTGCAAAAACTACTAGAATCAAATCCTAAAAAAACTTAGTGATAATCAAGAAACATCTTACATTTGATTTTGTGAATTTTTTTTAAATAATTAGCACACCCCTTTAGTTGACAGGTATTCCTTTAGTTGAAATTTCCTGCTCAGTATTCTTTTAGTTGACAGGTATTGAAGAAGTTGTGATGAGAAATTTAGTTCAAACGTGTCGTGGATTGGAGAAATATTGTGAAATTGCATGGCATCGCTCTACGACAGGCGTCAAGACTGGATGAAGAGTATCGTGACAACTATCAGATGAGGAGAGAACTACCCGGCTAGGGGATTGCTTCCTGGCGAGCAAGTAACAGAGGAGGATAGAACTACCCGGCGAGGAGAGAACTACCCGGCGAGAAGAGAACTACCCGGCCAGGAGAGAATTACCGTTTTATAAAGTATAGTGTACATGGGGTATGGGTTTCTCACATATTAAACCAAGATATGAGTTTACCTGACTCCACTAAAGTATAATATAAATAAACCACAAATTAAACCACAAATTACTTTAAACGCTCTCACATGGCAGAAAAGTACAGGGCACAAAAGGATACACAACCCTTTGACAGAAAATACAAATAAAATGGAAAGAGCTAACATGAATGACAAATAAAATGCTTCTACTTCTAAAACAATGAAATCTTTTGACAACCTAAAAAGTGAAAGAACAAAACAGGTGCACAAAAATCATATACAGTAGAAGTGCAAATTAAAACCAAATCATTTGCTTCTACTTTTTCTTAAATTTTCTGTTTATCAATTATTATGGATTGCACAGAAATCATAAAATTATTATGGCTTAAGAAGTAGTCCTCGAAAACACAATTCCTACAGCGCTTTAGGAGCAGTTCGGTGCCAACACATGGAGAATTTTATGAGGCTACCATGGCCAAATTCATGCACCTGGATATATTCCTATTTATATACAGTTCAGAAATGGCAAATAAAATGCTTCCTAGCTTTTACCTTGAAGACCGGCCCGGGTTTAGGTAGCCAGCATCAACGTGGATGGAAGCCGGAGGTCCAAACGTCGCAGGACAGAGGAGCAAAATCTGTGTGACAGGGAAAAAATGGTGATTGGAAAAAACTGAATTTGCAGTCCCCCTCCAAACTGAACCAGCACACTGAGTTAGTAAAACTAAAAATTGAAGGCAAAAACAATTTGCAATCTAGAGAGAAAGTGTATAAGAGAAGGAATTTGTAACAGTACAACAATCGAGAATAGAGGTAAGCAATGCAGGGGAGCATGATTCTACCTTCTTCAGTTGTAGAGATTAAGAGCGAAAGAGGACGGGAAGCAAGCTTCAAGAAAAAGGTTTACCGTCGTGGAGGATGAAAGGCGCCGTCTCCTTGGAAGATCGAACTCGCCGTAAAGAGAGGTAAGCAGGCTTCAGTAGTAGAAATTGGACCGATCCTTGGAAGATCGAACTGGAAGATCGCCGTGGAAGGAGAAACTCGCCGTCGTGGAGGAAGTCGGCAGTCGAAGTGGAACGGAGCGGAAGAAAGTAACCGTCGGATGTAGCCGTGAAAAGCCTTGCAGCAGCGGGATGACCTAGCGACAACAACGATCGGGACGAAGAATCCTTGCCGCAGCGATCGGGATGACCTAGCGGCAGCACCGATCGGGATGAAGAATGGGGACGCGCGGGATGATCTAGCGGCGGGAGGAAGAAAGGTGCTGGATGACCTAGCGACAAGAGGATGATATGCGCGGGATTGAGGGGGTAAAGGCCGGCTGTAAAGTTGAGTCGAAAATAAAGTTTATGGATGACCTAGCGGCAATGCAATGAGAAAATTCACGTATAATGTATTTGGAATCCGTTTTTGGCGGCATGAGAATTCAAAATGAAGTTAGATGGATGGTGAAAATTTGAAGATTGGATTATATTGAATGACTATGATTTCTTGTGGAGTTCACCTCATTTTCAAAACTACTTCTTTATAAAAGAGTATAGATATCTATACACACACACACACAAACACACACATGTATATATATACACACACACACACACACAAACACACATATGTATATATACACACACACACATATGTATACACACACACACACATATGTATATATATACGAGTGCCCGACACGGGGCTCCGCCCCTATGGCTACGCGCCACAGTACCCAGCCCGTGACGGCGGGCTGCGCCCGCACTCGGCTGGCTTCGCCAGCCCACGACGGGCTGCGCCCGCATCAATGCGAGTGCCCGACACGGGGCTCCGCCCCTATGGCTACGCGTCACAGTACCCGACCCGTGACCGTGAAGGTGACATGCCTGCGCGCGTAGCTACTTACATTTTGCTCACTAACGAAATTGAAAAAACTACTGGAGTCAAATATTTAAAAAAACTTCGTGATAATCAAGAAACACCTTACATTTGATTTTGTGATTTTTTTAAATAATTAGCACACTCCTTTAGTTGACAGGTATTCCTTTAGTTGAAATTTCCGGCTCAGTATTCCTTTAGTTGACAGGTATTGAAGAAGTTGTGATGAGAAATTTAGTTCAAACGTGTCGCGGATTGGAGAAATATTGTGAAATTGCGTGACATCGCTCTACGACAGGCGTCAAGACTGGATGAAGAGTATCGTGACAACTAACGGATGAGGAGAGAACTACCCGGCTAGGAGATTGCTTCCTGGCGAGCAAGTAGCAGAGGAGGAGAGAACTACCCGACGAGGAGAGAACTACCCGGCGAGGAGAGAACTACCCGGCCAGGAGAGAATTACCGTTTTTTAAAGTATAATGTACATGGGGTATGGGTTTCTCACATATTAAACCAAGATATGAGTTTACCTGACTCCACTAAAGTATAGTATAAATAAATTACAAATTAAACCACAAATTACTTTAAACGCTCTCGCATGACAGAAAAGTACAGGGCACAAAAGGATACACAACCCTTTGACAGAAAATTCAAATGAAAAATGCCAAAGTAATCACAAACAATGGAAAGAGCTAACATGAATGACAAATAAAATGCTTCTACTTCTAAAACAATGAAACCCTTTGACAACCTAAAAAGTGAAAGAAAAAAACAGCGGCACAAAAATCATATACAGTAGAAATGTAAATTAAAACCAAATCATTTGCTTCTACTTCTTAAATTTTTTGTTTATTAATTATTATGGATTGCACAGAAATCATAAAATTATTATGGCTTAAGAAATACTCCTTGAGAACACAATTCCTACAACGCTTTAGGAGCAGTTCGGTGCCAACACATGGAGAACTTTATGAGGCTACCATGGCCAAATTCATGCACCTGGATATATTCCTGTATATATACAGTTCAGGAATGACAAATAAAATGTTTCCTAGCTTTTACCTTGAAGACCGGCGCGGGTTTAGGTAGCCAGCATCAGAGTGGATGGAAGACGGAGGGCCAAAAGTCGCAGGACAGAGGAGCAAAATCTGTGTGACAGAGGAAAAAATGGTGATTGGAAAAAATTGAATTAGCAGTCCCCCTCCAAATTGAACCATCACACTGAGTTAGTAAAACTAAAAATTGAAGGCACAAACAATTTGCAATCTAGAGAGAAAGTGCATAGGAGAAGGAATTTGTAACAGTGCAACAATCGAGAACAAAGGTAAGCAATGCAGTGGAGCATGATTCTACCTTCTTCAGTTGTAGAGAGTAAGAGCGAAAGAGGACGGGAAACAAGCTTCAAGAAGAAGGTTTACCGTCATTGTTGAAGCCAAATTTGACCTCTGTGGAGTTCGGAGTCCCAAATAGGGGTGACCGCGCACCTACTACCCTCAAGCGAACGATCTAGGCACAAGATTAGGAAATAAGGGACAGAACCCAAGGTCTCAGCGTGGAGGACCCACCGCATACCCGGAAGACTAACAAACTCTTCCCTCCCAAGCCAAAGGCTGAGCTAAGACACCTTCGGAGGGCGCTCGCGGCCGACCGGAATATCTAAGGAGGATCTCGAGATCGACTCTCTCCTATCCAGATGTGCCTCCTTGGGTCTACACAAAATGCTCCTCACCCGCCCTACTGACGGCGCGAACTCGCCGAGCAATGTCACGACACGCTGCCCAAACTGGGCTACTATAGCGTAATTCCGCTACTCTGACTGGCTGTCAACAGGCCATGAGGGGCTTCCCGGCAACTAAACCTCGGGGCCCCTACGGGACGAGCGGTTCTCGAGAACACCGCCTGCCTAATACGAAGAAGAAACCTACACATCCTCAGAGCATCACAGATATTAAAAGAATATTACAGGAATATGAATTCCATACTTCGGCACGCAGGCCGGCATATAAATAAAAAGGCCTTCGAGGCCGGCACAAGCTTGGGCTTAAGCCCGCTACTCCCCGCCTGGTACTGCAACACCTGTACGCCAACGTCTCGGCAAGCGGCGGTCAGCTAAACGCCAGTTGGTCAACATAAGCTGGCCGAACATATTGCGCGTACCCCTTTTTCGGGGCTACGGTGCGCATTCCCTGCAAATGGAAAATATACAACATCCTCGGAGTCTTCTCCGGGATCCCCAGAACATCACCAATCCGGCTCACACGTCCGGATGGGCTTCACACAGCATGCCTAAACCCGTACTCACGCTTCCGGGTGCTAACACAGTTAATTACGGGGACGTACACGTCAACCCGTCGGAGAGCTCCCTTCCTCCGCCCATTGGTGGAGAGGGGCTTCCATGCAAATATGGAAACTGAGGGCTTCACCTGCCCAAGTAGAAATTTCGTTACCCTTGACGCGTGTTTGGCGGGGCCGCAACCGCGCTCATTGCCCGAGGCTCCACGTCCATCATCCGTAGTGGTTGTCCGTGCCCGGATCCGACCACCGTGGGAGACCGTGCTCCAAGTGGCCGAGCCTCTCCATGGCCGACCGTGCTCCAAGTGGCCGGTCGCTGCTGTACGAGGCCGATCCCGGCCCCAAGTAACACCGAGGAAGTCGGTCCGACCTCCACAATTTCAGGCGGCGTCGGGGAAGCTGATCCCGACTGGCCTAGCTCCAAACGGCGCCGGGAGAGGAGCTCCCGGTCGACCTAGCTGTAGGCGGCGCCGGAGAGGAGCTCCCGACCGGCCTCGCTTTAGGCGGCGCCGGGAGAGGAGCTCCCGGCCGGCCTCGCTTTAGGCGGCGCCGGGAGAGGAGCTACCGACCGGCCTCGCTTTGCCCTAGGTGGCGGCGACGAAGAGAGAGAGTAAAAGAGAGGGGGCGGGCTTGCTGTTTGCAGGCGGCGGCGGCCTGGACAGAAGTAGGAGCGGCTCGGGCTGCTGCTGTAGGCGGCCGGAGAAATAGGCGGCCGGGGCGGGGTCGGACGCTGCTCCAGGCGGCCGGCGAGAGAGAGAGGTAGGGGGCGGGCTCGGGCGCTGCTCCAGGCGGCCGGAAAAAGGGAGATAGGGGCGGGGTCGGGTGTTGCTCCAGGCGGCCGGCGGAAGAGAGAAATGGGGGGCGGGGTCGGGTGCTGCTGTAGACGGCCGGAGGGAGAGAGAGAGGGCGGGCTTGCTGCTGTAGACGGGAGAGGGGATCGCGCGGGGGCGGCGGGCTGTCTTCTTCAGCCGAACCCTAGCTGCCGCTCTTTCCAATCCCGATCTCCACCTCTGCCTCTATTCCTCTTTCCTTCTTCTTCTTTTTTATTTTTTTCCTGCTTGATCTGCCCTGTCCCCCGCCATCCCCCTGCTTCCCTCTTATCTCTCTCTCTTTTTCATTATTTTTTATTCCTTGCTTTTTCTGTGCTGTCCCGGTCTCCCCCCAACTGTACCGGCCTGCTTTACTATTTCTCACCTATTTCCTTGTCTTTTTCTCCAACCTCATCCGCCTCCTTCCCTCCAATCCCCCTTCTCCTCATATAAAATATATAATATATATATTTATATATATAATAAATATACATAAATATATATGATATTAAACATATCTTTATGTATGTATAGGATATGCATTTATACATATAAATAAACCACTCAAAGTCTATACCCGCAAAATCTCCACGTGCACACACGAGTGCCCGCACATCCTCTAACGGGGCTGCACCAAAACGTCGCTCATGGCACGTCCCGAGCGCGCCACTTGGGGAGGATCCCGCTCGGCCGGATATGGGGTTGTACACAATCCCCGCTCTTTTCGAGGTTGGCACAAGCTCGAAAAGAAATGTCCAACCCCAATTATCCGGCGAGTGGGAGCCGACCCAAAGAAAAATTTTGGGAGAAACTGAAAATTGCACTTATGCAGTTATGCCCTCTAATCTTTTCATGCCCTTCTGATCTTGTTGAACCTCTCGATACATTTTTTTTATCACTGCTATTGGATTGCCCTTATACCTTTACTTACAATAAATACATAATTTATCAAGATATTATGAAATAATGAAGCCAAAAATTTTGCAATGTGCTGAACACGCGGAGCTAATCCTTTCCCCCCAGGTGTGCCTACCGCCCTGCCCAGCTAATGAGAGCCTGAGCAGCGAGTCTACCCGGGGCCGAGCAGTACTCGGGGTCCCTTACCCCCACAGGCGATCCTACGGACCTGCCAGCTAGATGAGAGCCTGCGCAGCGGGTCTACCTGGGGCCGAGCTGAGCTCGGGTGCCGATGACGATCTCAAACCAAAACCTATCCCCCACAGGCGAGCCTACGGACCTGCCAGCTAGATGAGAGCCTGCGCAGCGGGTCTACCTGGGGCCGAGCCGAGCTCGGGGTGCCGATGACGATCTCAAACCAAAACCTATCCCCCACAGGCGAGCCTACGGACCTGCCTGCTAGATGAGAGCCTGCGCCGCGGGTCTACCTGGGGCCGAGCCGAGCTCGGGGTGCCGATGACGATCTCAAATCAAAACCTATCCCCCACAGGCGAGCCTACGGACCTGCCAGCTAGATGAGAGCCTGCGCAGCGGGTCTACCTGGGGCCGAGCCGAGCTCGGGGTGCCGATGACGATCTCAAACCAAAACCTATCCCCCACAGGCGAGCCTACGGACCTGCCAGCTAGATGAGAGCCTGCGCAGCGGGTCTACCTGGGGCCGAGCCGAGCTCGGGGTGCCGATGACGATCTCAAACCAAAACCTATCCCCCACAGGCGAGCCTACGGACCTGCCAGCTAGATGAGAGCCTGCGCAGCGGGTCTACCTGGGGCCGAGCCGAGCTCGGGGTGCCGATGACGATCTCAAACCAAAACCTATCCCCCACAGGCGAGCCTCGGACCTGCCAGCTAGATGAGAGCCTGCGCAGCGGGTCTACCTGGGGCCGAGCCGAGCTCGGGGTGCCGATGACGATCTCAAACCAAAACCTATCCCCCACAGGCGAGCCTACGGACCTGCCAGCTAGATGAGAGCCTGCGCAGCGGGTCTACCTGGGGCCGAGCCGAGCTCGGGGTGCCGATGACGATCTCAAACCAAAACCTATCCCCCACAGGCGAGCCTACGGACCTGCCAGCTAGATGAGAGCCTGCGCAGCGGGTCTACCTGGGGCCGAGCCGAGCTCGGGGTGCCGATGACGATCTCAAACCAAAACCTATCCCCCACAGGCGAGCCTACGGACCTGCCAGCTAGATGAGAGCCTGCGCAGCGGGTCTACCTGGGGCCGAGCCGAGCTCGGGGTGCCGATGACGATCTCAAACCAAAACCTATCCCCCACAGGCGAGCCTACGGACCTGCCAGCTAGATGAGAGCCTGCGCAGCGGGTCTACCTGGGGCCGAGCCGAGCTCGGGTGCCGATGACGATCTCAAACCAAAACCTATCCCCCACAGGCGAGCCTACGGACCTGCCAGCTAGATGAGAGCCTGCGCAGCGGGTCTACCTGGGGCCGAGCCGAGCTCGGGGTGCCGATGACGATCTCAAACCAAAACCTATCCCCCACAGGCGAGCCTACGGACCTGCCAGCTAGATGAGAGGCTGCGCAGCGGGTCTACCTGGGGCCGAGCCGAGCTCGGGGTGCCGATGACGATCTCAAACCAAAACCTATCCCCCACAGGCGAGCCTACGGACCTGCCAGCTAGATGAGAGCCTGCGCAGCGGGTCTACCTGGGGCCGAGCCGAGCTCGGGGTGCCGATGACGATCTCAAACCAAAACCTATCCCCCACAGGCGAGCCTTCGGACCTGCCAGCTAGATGAGAGCCTGCGCAGCGGGTCTACCTGGGGCCGAGCCCAGCTCGGGGTGCCGATGACGATCTCAAACCAAAACCTATCCCCCACAGGCGAGCCTACGGACCTGCCAGCTAGATGAGAGCCTGCGCCGCGGGTCTACCTGGGGCCGAGCCGAGCTCGGGGTGCCGATGACGATTCCACAAACCAAAACCTAACCTATCCTAGCCTATCCTAACCTATCCTAACCTATCACCCACAAACCAAACCTATCCCCCACAGGCGAGCCTACGGACCTGCCAGCTAGTAGGAGCCAGGCAGCGGGTCTACCTGGGGCCGAGCCGCGCTCGGGTAGTGCAGGACCAAGAACCAGGACCTCTCCCCCACAGGCGAGCCTACGGACCTGCCAGCTAGTAGGAGCCAGGCAGCGGGTCTACCTGGGGCCGAGCCGCGCTCGGGGTAGTGCAGAACCAAGAACCAGGACCTCTCCCCCACAGCCGAGCCTACGGACCTGCCAGCTAGTAGGAGCCAGGCAGCGGGTCTACCTGGGGCCGAGCCGCGCTCGGGTAGTGCAGAATCAAGAACCAGGACCTCTCCCCCACAGGCGAGCCTACGGACCTGCCAGCTAGTAGGAGCCAGGCAGCGGGTCTACCTGGGGCCGAGCCGCGCTCGGGGTAGTGCAGAACCAAGAACCAGGACCTCTCCCCCACAGGCGAGCCTACGGACCTGCCAGCTAGTAGGAGCCAGGCAGCGGGTCTACCTGGGGCCGAGCCGCGCTCGGGTAGTGCAGAACCAAGAACCAGGACCTCTCCCCCACAGGCGAGCCTACGGACCTGCCAGCTAGTAGGAGCCAGGCAGCGGGTCTACCTGGGGCCGAGCCGCGCTCGGGGTAGTGCAGAACCAAGAACCAGGACCTCTCCCCCACAGGCGAGCCTACGGACCTGCCAGCTAGTAGGAGCCAGGCAGCGGGTCTACCTGGGGCCGAGCCGCGCTCGGGGTAGTGCAGAACCAAGAACCAGGACCTCTCCCCCACAGGCGAGCCTACGGACCTGCCAGCTAGTAGGAGCCAGGCAGCGGGTCTACCTGGGGCCGAGCCGCGCTCGGGGTAGTGCAGAACCAAGAACCAGGACCTCTCCCCCACAGGCGAGCCTACGGACCTGCCAGCTAGTAGGAGCCAGGCAGCGGGTCTACCTGGGGCCGAGCCGCGCTCGGGGTACCTCTACCCGGTCAATCTCTACCCACTACGGGCACATCTACCCGCTACATCCACCCTCCTGAGAACGAGGGTCGATCATATAATATTCTCCCTAAGTCACGTCTTGGTCTCCAGGATCGAACGTCCTACCAACAAAAGGGGAATGAGAGGGGACTTCTTTCATCACATGACCATGGTCGTCACTTGGTTCCTATTCTATAGCCACGACGTTCGACTGAGTTTTTCTGTACTGGTCACTCTCCACGCTCACCGCACCATAACTGTTGAAGCCAAATTTGACCTCTGTGGAGTTCAGAGTCCCAAAATAGGGGTGACCGCGCACCTACTACCCTCAAGCGAACGATCTAGGCACAAGATTAGGAACATAAGGGACAGACCCAAGGTCTCAGCGTGGAGGACCCACCGCATACCCGGAAGACTAACAAACTCTTCCCCTCCCAAGCCAAAGGCTGAGCTAAGACACCTTCGGAGGGCGCTCGCGGCCGACCGGAATATCTAAGGAGGATCTCGAGATCGACTCTCTCCTATCCAGATGTGCCTCCTTGGGTCTACACAAAATGCTCCTCACCCGCCCTACTGACGGCGCGAACTCGCCGAGCAATGTCACGACACGCTGCCCAAACTGGGCTACTAATAGCGTAATTCCGCTACTCTGACTGGCTGTCAACAGGCCATGAGGGGCTTCCCGGCAACTAAACCTCGGGGCCCCTACGGGACGAGCGGTTCTCGAGAACACCGCCTGCCTAATACGAAGAAGAAACCTACACATCCTCAGAGCATCACAGATATTAAAAGAATATTACAGGAATATGAATTCCATACTTCGGCACGCAGGCCGGCATATAAATAAAAAAGGCCTTCGAGGGTCGGCACAAGCTTGGGCTTAAGCCCGCTACTCCCCGCCTGGTACTGCAACACCTGTACGCCAACGTCTCGGCAAGCGGCGGTCAGCTAAACGCCAGTTGGTCAACATAAGCTGGCCGAACATATTGCGCGTACCCCTTTTTCGGGGCTACGGTGCGCATTCCCTGCAAATGGAAAATATACAACATCCTCGGAGTCTTCTCCGGGATCCCCAGAACATCACCAATCCGGCTCACACGTCCGGATGGGCTTCACACAGCATGCCTAAACCCGTACTCACGCTTCCGGGTGCTAACACAGTTAATTACGGGGACGTACACGTCAACCCGTCGGAGAGCTCCCTTCCTCCGCCCATTGGTGGAGAGGGGCTTCCATGCAAATATGGAAACTGAGGGCTTCACCTGCCCAAGTAGAAATTTCGTTACCCTTGACGCGTGTTTGGCGGGGCCGCAACCGCGCTCATTGCCCGAGGCTCCACGTCTAGCATCCGTAGTGGTTGTCCGTGCCCGGATCCGACCACCGTGGGAGACCGTGCTCCAAGTGGCCGAGCCTCTCCATGGCCGACCGTGCTCCAAGTGGCCGGTCGCTGCTGTACGAGGCCGATCCCGGCCCCAAGTAACACCGAGGAAGTCGGTCCCGGCCTCCACAATTTCAGGCGGCGTCGGGGAAGCTGATCCCGACTGGCCTAGCTCCAAACGGCGCCGGGAGAGGAGCTCCCGGTCGACCTAGCTGTAGGCGGCGCCGGGAGAGGAGCTCCCGACCGGCCTCGCTTTAGGCGGCGCCGGGAGAGGAGCTCCCGGCCGGCCTCGCTTTAGGCGGCGCCGGGAGAGGAGCTACCGACCGGCCTCGCTTTGCCCTAGGTGGCGGCGACGAAGAGAGAGAGTAAAAGAGAGGGGGGCGGGCTTGCTGTTTGCAGGCGGCGGCGGCCTGGACAGAAGTAGGAGCGGCTCGGGCTGCTGCTGTAGGCGGCCGGAGAAATAGGCGGCCGGGGCGGGGTCGGACGCTGCTCCAGGCGGCCGGCGAGAGAGAGAGGTAGGGGCGGGCTCGGGCGCTGCTCCAGGCGGCCGGAAAAAGGGAGATAGGGGCGGGGTCGGGTGTTGCTCCAGGCGGCCGGCGGAAGAGAGAAATGGGGGGCGGGGTCGGGTGCTGCTGTAGACGGCCGGAGGGAGAGAGAGAGGGCGGGCTTGCTGCTGTAGACGGGAGAGGGGATCGCGCGGGGGCGGCGGGCTGTCTTCTTCAGCCGAACCCTAGCTGCCGCTCTTCCAATCCCGATCTCCACCTCTGCCTCTATTCCTCTTTCCTTCTTCTTCTTTTTTATTTTTTTCCTGCTTGATCTGCCCTGTCCCCCGCCATCCCCCTGCTTCCCTCTTATCTCTCTCTCTTTTTCATTATTTTTTATTCCTTGCTTTTTCTGTGCTGTCCCTGTCTCCCCCCAACTGTACCGGCCTGCTTTACTATTTCTCACCTATTTCCTTGTTCTTTTTCTCCAACCTCATCCGCCTCCTTCCCTCCAATCCCCCTTCTCCTCATATAAAATATATAATATATATATTTATATATATAATAAATATACATAAATATATATGATATTAAACATATCTTTATGTATGTATAGGATATGCATTTATACATATAAATAAACCACTCAAAGTCTATACCCGCAAAATCTCCACGTGCACACACGAGTGCCCGCACATCCTCTAACGGGGCTGCACCAAAACGTCGCTCATGGCACGTCCCGAGCGCGCCACTTGGGGAGGATCCCGCTCGGCCGGATATGGGGTTGTACAGTCATGGAGGATGAAAGGCGCCGTCTCCTTGGAAGATCTAACTCGCCATAGAGAGAGGTAAGCAAGCTTCAGTAATAGAAATTGGACCGATCCTTGGAAGATCGCCGTGGAAGGGGAAACTCGCCGTCGTGGAGGAAGTCAGCAGTCAAAGAGGAGCGGAGCGGAAGAAAGTAACCGTCGGATGTAGCCGTGCAAAGCCTTGCAGCAGCGAGATGACCTAGCGGCAACAGCGATCGGGACGAAGAATCCTTGCCACAGCGATCGGGATGACCTAGCGACAGCACCGATCGGGATGAGGAATGGGGACGCGCGGGATGATCTAGCGGCGGGAGGAAGAAAGGCGCTGGATGACCTAGCGGCAGGAGGATGATATGCGCGAGATTGAGGGGGTAAAGGCCGGCTGTAAAGTTGAGTCAAAAATAAAGGTTATGGGTGACCTAGCGGCAGTGCAGTGAGAAAATTCGCGTATAATGTATTTGGAATCCGTTTTTGGCGGCATTAGAATTCAAAATGAAGTTAGATGGATGGTGAAGATTTGAAGATTGGATTATATTGAATGGCTATGATTTCTTGTGGAGTTCACCTCATTTTCAAAACTACTTCTTTATAAAAGAGTATATATATATATATATCTTATTATATAAAGCAATATAGGTATTTGGAGGCACGTCATAGATCAAACAAGAGCCATTGGATCATGAGAGAGAGCATGAGATGGTGGGAGAGAGTTGGGAGAGAGAGAGGAGGGAGAGAGAGAGGGGAGGAGAGAGAGGGAGAGAGAAAGGGAAAGGGGGCGGAGAGAGAGGGAGGTGAGAGGGAGAGAGAAAGAGAGAGAGATGGGGAAGGGAGAGAAAGAAGAGGGAGAGAGATTGCGTGAAATTAATGTTTTTATGACAAAACGTATTTTTTTATAAAATAAAAATTGTAATATTGATTTATATTTTTTTACGGTCATTTTGAATACTCATATGTATATATTGCGGGCACTGCCCGTCTTGATTTGGGAGCATCCCGCTTTGATGCGGGTGCATCCCGTTTTGATGCGGGCGCAGCCCCCAACGACGCATCAAGCACGGGAGAAGCCCGTTCGGAGGCGGGTGAAGCCCGCCTGGATGTGGCCGAAGTCCGCCCGAGAGCATCGAGCGGTCATGCACGGGGTATATATAATATATATATATATTACGCATATGTGTATATATATGTATGTATATATGTATGTATATAGATATATGTATATATGTATGTATATATATACTTATATATATACACTCATATGTATGTATATATACATACATATATATATGTATGTATGTATATATATATACACTCATATGCATGTATATATACATACATACATACATATATATGTATGTATACATATGTTTATACATACATATATATATGTATGTATACGTATGTTTATATATATAGATATGTGTGTGCATTAGCAGTCATGCACGGGGTTCACTATGCGCCGATAGCTACAATACAACTTGGTATTAGAGCAAGTTGTTATGATCCTATTACGTAGGCATTGTTAACTCGTCAAAGGTGGTGGCGGTGGCGGAAAGACAAGGGAGCCAAGCTCAACCTACGAAGAATGCGAGGAGAGGAAGAAAGGGGAACGGTGCTTAACACTAATCTTAAAGAACTATGAAAGAGAAGAGACTTCCATAATTTCTTTCATAGTCCATTCATGACCCAAAATGCCTATATATATAATTACAAGATGGCAAAACCCGTAATAAGTACTTTTTTTTTGGATTTCTGGTCGCAAAAGCGCAATCCCCAGAAACAGCTAAATACAGAGTAACAAAAAAACACTCAATTTGCATAATTTTATTAGTACAATAAATTATAGTAGTCCGAATAATATACTGCAGAAGAACTCATACTACAAAAAATTCGCAGGAGGTAATATGAACTTGAATGCAATCTATAAAACAGACACACAAGATTCATACCAGATTGAACCTTCGTATTTATCAGATGACCAACCACCATCGCCATTGTCAGAGAAGTCGACGCGGAATAACGCCCAACTCACGTGTAGGCCCAATGCTCACCGCGGCCCTACTACAGCCTCACCGCACTCACTACTGCCCACCGTAGCTTCACCACCTTCTTCTCTGTGGATCCACCTCCAATAACTTCTTTCTCCAAGATGATGAATCAGTTGTGTGTTTCCAAACCACAATCCATCACTTTATATAACCATTTCACATGTCTTGGTCTCATTTCCTAAAAGCTTACCTTGTATGTGTGTAATCAAAACACATGGGTGGTTTGGAGGAAAGACTTCGTTGGCGGCCGGTAAGTGAGAAATATAAATCACATAGGTTTGAAAAATCAAGCCAACTCAACAGTCACCACCTTGGTATGTATTTCAAACACCATATTCTGCATAAAGCATTGTCAGTACGAATCACTATCTCCGCGTAACACCACCTCAAGTTTGAGGTGACAGGAGACAAGAGTCAACTTCAACTCCACTATGGCTCACCTATGGGATGTCAACGCACTCAGATCGTAAAAGGTGACTTGCCGAACTTGAGTCAAAGATGGGCGATTCACTGTACCACCTCGACCATCGACCATGTCACCCGCATAAATCACGAGCATACCACCTCGCACCATGGTCCCCATCAATAAATATAAGCTATCGAATTACTCAACTTTTATGAGCATGACACTCCCGCGTGTCACCGTTAGGGTTCCTCTTGTCGCAAAGTTGCAACCACATGAGTCTAATTTGCCCAATGCTATCAGATTCTTTTGCAGCTTGGGCTCCCGATGTACCCTCTCAAGCTTGCACACTGTTAGGAGGAGAAACAGATGGAGATAGAGATCTAGAGAAGATTGAAAACTAGGGTTGAGAAAGTTAGAGAAGAGGAAAAACCTGGAATATTCTTGCTTGCCAACCAAAGGGGGGTTCCGGGTATATTTATATCCGGACCCAAGGCCGGCCGGCCCCAATAGGGGCTGAACCGGGTTGGTTCATCCCCCGAGGGCCGGTTCTTGAAAGAGTGGGGGCTGAACCAGTTGGTTCAGCCCCGTTGTCGCCTTCGTATCTCCCTCGCCGTCTCGTGTACTGACGCCCAAATAGTCGGGCTTCGTCCGGGGGCGTAACATTCCCTTCCCCATCAAGAACCAGCTTGTCCTCAAGGTGGTTATCGGGGTAGAGCTTCCGAAACTCCAACAAGTCTACCTAGGTGTTGTGATCTGCTGTCAGATTCTTCCACTTGACTAGTAACTCAGGACAGTACGCCGTGCTTCGGCGCTTCCACTTGATCAACAAATGTCTTCAGGGACCGGGCGCAGCTCGCCCACGCTGGTAGCCTCAGGTAAGAGAGGACTGAGCTGAATAGTGTCGCCGAGCTTCTGCTTCAACAACGAAACATGAAAAGTCGGGTGTATCCTCGATCCTTCGGGCAATGCCAACGTATAAGCAACCGGCCCAACCCGTCGGGTGATCTGGAAGGGACCATAGTAACGGGGTGCCAACTTCTGGTTCGTCCGCTGTGCCACAAACAATTGCCGGAAGGGGCAGAGCTTGAGAAAGTCCTCATCCCCCACCTGAAACTCTCGATCCGTCGGATGCTTGTCAGCCTGTGCCTTCATGCGATCCTGCGCTGTCCGGAGATTCTCCCGCAAAGTGGCGAGTGTGCGGTCACAATCACGAAGTGCACGGTCAACCGCGGCCAACGCCGTACTACCCGGCTCAAAACTGCTCAGTGAAGGAGGAGGACGACCGTACACAACCTCAAAGGGTTAGCTTGCTGGCCGAATGGTAGGAAGTGTTGTAACAATACTCAGCCCAATGCAACCAACTCGTCCAAGTGCGCGGCTCATCCATAACGAAGCAGCGGAAGTATGTCTCCACACCCCGATTGAGTACCTCTGTCTGGCCATCTGTCTGTGGATAATGAGACGTGCTGAAACGTAAAGAGGTCCCTTGTATGCAAAACAACTTCTTCCAAAAGTTGCCAATGAACGTTAAATCACGATCCGAGATGATTGTCCGTGGTATGCCATGAAGGCGGACAACCTCGCGGGCAAAAAGAGCAGCGACAGATTCGCCTGTGTATGGATGGCTCAACGCGAGGAAATGTACGTATTTGGACGACTTATCGACCACCACCAAGATGACGGACTTGCCTTTAGACTTGGGCAGACCATCAATGAAATCCATGGAGACAGTATCCCAAATCTGGTGCGGAATCTCCAAGGGCGTAAGTAACTCGGCTGAGGAAGTCGTCTCATATTTCTGGCGCTGACAAGTGTCACACTGCTGAACAAATAGCTGGATATCCCGGCGCATCCCTTTCCAAAACACATTGGCCCGTGTGCGCTGAAGAGTGCGAAGAACACCAGCGTGACCACCTGTCGGGGACGAATGGAAATCATGCATCATGACCGTCCGCCAAGCAAACTGTGTGTGAATAGCCACACGACCTCGATAATACAGTCTGTCATTCTGGAGATGGTAGCCCGGGGCTGTTGCACGTGTCTGTCGAAGATCCTCCACAATAGTCTGCAACTCGCGATCACGCTGCACCTCCTCTGGATCTCGTCAATGGAATCTAACAATGGTGTAGAAATCTGGGAAAGGACACTCTCAGGCAAGCGGGACAACGCATCAACAACCCGGTTGTCCTTCCCTTGCCTGTAGACAATCTCGTAATCATAGCCCAGAAGCTTGGTAACCCACTTCTGTTGGAGAGGTGAAGAGACCCGCTGCTCCAAGAAGTGTTTGAGACTCTGATGATCCATCCGGATCTTGAAGTGTCGTCCCAACAGGTATGGCCGCCACAGCGCCACAACATGAATCACTGCTAACATCTCCTTCTCATATGTGGACAAACTAGCGTCCGGGGGTTAACGCCTTGCTGTAGAAGGCTATGGGTCGCCCCTCCTGTATCAGCACAACCCCAGCCCCACTCCGGAAGCATCAGTATCCACGACAAACTCCTTGCTGAAATCTGGAAGTGCGAGGACCAGTGTCGTCGTCATCGCCTTCTTGACCGCCTGGAAGGCCTCCTCAGCCTCCTCTTGCCAGAGGAAGGCGTCTTTCTGCAGCAACTGGGTAACAGGCCTAACAATCTTGCCATAGTCTCTCACAAAGCGACGATAGTAGTCGTGAGGCCTAAGAAGCCCCGCAGTGCCCGAATAGTCTGGGGCCGCGGCCAGGTAAGCATACTTTCAATCTTCTGGGGGTCAGCCTTAACGCCTTGAGCTGAAACGAGATGCCCCAAGTACTCCACCTCCTCCTGACCAAAGGAACACTTGGACCGTTTGGCATAAAGCTGATTCTTGCGGAGAATAGAAAAGACTTCTTCGACATGGGCCACGTGCTCTTCCCAACTGGCGCTGTAGATGAGAATGTCATCAAAAAAGATCAGCACAAAGCGCCGTAGGAGCTCCCAAAAGATCTCGTTCATGTTGGCCTGAAAAGTGGACGCCCCCCTGTCAGGCCGTTGGCCATCACCAGGAACTCGTAATGACCGTCGTGTGTTCGGAAGGCCATTTTGTGGATATCTTCCTCCTGCATCAGGATCTGATAATAGCCGGATCGCAAATCAAGCTTGGTGAACCACTGTACGCCGTGTTGCTCATCCAACAACTATTCAATCAGAGGAATGTGGAACTTATCCTTCACGGTAGCACTGTTCAGTGTGCGGTAGTCGACACAAAACCGCCACGAACCATCCTTATTCTTAACCAAGATAATCAGAGCGGAGAACGAACTTGTACTGGGGCGGATGATCCCAGCAGCTAACATTTCCCGGACACTGCGCTCGATCTCAGTCTTCTGCATGTGCGGATATTTGTATGGTCGGACGTTGGTAGGCTCCGCTCCCCCCTTAAGCATGATCTGATGGTCCCGAAAGCGCGGTGGTGGAAGAGTACGGGGCTCCTGAAATATGTCAGTATACCGATCGAGAAGAGACTGCATCTGGACGGGTACCTCAGATGCCCCCGTGTTGGCCGCCTTTATTCCCAACATCACCGCCATCATGCTTCCTTTCTCGACAAGCCGCTGAAGACTTCGAACAGATATCTCCTTAACCGGAGATGCTTTGATGTCCTTCAAACAGAACTGCTTCCCGTGCTGTGAGAACTCCATGGTCATGTGATCCCAGTCAAAAGTGACTCGCCGTAGATGGAGCAGCCAATGCACTCCCAACACCATATTGGAACCTCTGATCAAAAGAAGGTAAACATCGGTTCGTCCCGTGTAGCCCTGTATGTTGAGCTCCACCTGCCTCAATACTCCTTCACACTGCAGCTTGCTACCATTGACCACCATAACCTGAAAGGACGCCCCTTGATCAACCACGTGTCCCAGTCTGCGCGCCACCTCAGGATGGATGAAATTGTGGGTACTCCCACTGTCAATCAAGATCGTCACTTTTCCCTCCGGATCTTGCTTGCCATGCGCATAGTGAGGGGGGCCGTGCAACCCTCCATCGCCTATAGCGAAACTCCGAACTCGGTCACTGCCAACTCCTCTGTTAGCTCCGGCTCAGGACCCTCGTCCATCTCCTCTTCCCCATCCTCATGTAGCATGAACACCTGAACCTTCTGACATTTGTGCCCCGGAACGAACTTCTCGTCACAGTTGAAACACAACCCCTTGTCCTTCCGCGCCTGAAGTTCCGCTAAAGTCAGCCGAGTGACAACCGACTTGCTTGGACCTTGCGGTTCCTTCCTGACCATAGTCGTGGTGGTCATGATCGTAGTACGTGCTGTGCTGTGGGTACTGTTTCCTGTTGTTACGTTCTTCCTGTATTCGAGCAAGACTGATCGCATGGTTTAAGCTGTGGGGCATGTAGGACTGTATCTCATCCCGCAAATAGTCCTTGAGACCCGACACAAAACAACTGAGCAGCGTCTTTTCTTCCCACTGTACTCGGTTCGCCAACATTTCAAACTCAGTACGGTACTCCATCACTGTACCCTTCTGACGCAGCTTCTGCAGGAGTGCCTCAAAGTCCTCATACTCCAACGACCCAAAGCGAGCGGTGAACCCGTCCACAAAGTCCGTCCAGGGCACATAATCCTTGCCCCTCAAAAACCACTGCACCCACTGGAAGGTATCATCTTCCAGATGGAACGACGCTAACTGCACCCACTGTCCTTCGGGAACCTCCTGATAACTGAAGAACAGTTCTGCCTTCTGCAACCACTCCAAAGCGTCGCCGCCATGGAACTTCGGAAAATTCATGCGTGTCAACTTTGGCGGCATGCACGGCCGCTGGCCGACCTGTCCACGCCATCCCGCCTCCTGTCCATATCCCGCCAGCCTCCTTGGTTCTTTGTGTTTAAAGGTCATGCCCGGGAAGCCATGGTGAAACGGTCCCGCCGCCGGAGCACCACCCCACTGCATGCCTACTCTTGCCGGATGAGGTAGCAGCCCTTGCCCCCCTCCATATTAGGGAACCGACCACCTCGAGCGCCCAAACCGCCCGAGCCGCCGCCACCGGTGCTGAAACCCGCTGTACCGAACCCACCAGAGCCACCCCCGCCTGGCCGAACCCGCCGGAGCCAAACCCAGCCGTTCCGACCCCGCCGTGGCCACCCCCGCTTGCGCCGACCCTGCTGGAGCCGATTCCTCCTGCGCCGATGCCTCCCGTGCTCGATCCAGCCCCCTGCGTGATGCCCGCTCCCCTTGTCGAGCCGGCCTACCCTCCGTTGGCTCCTATCCGGTGCGGATCGACCCGTGCAGCGGAAGATCCTCCCGGATCCCCCTCCATCACGGCCTTACCATTCAGGTTTTGTGCCAACAACGCCATGATCTCCTCCATTCGAGTGTCGATCCGTTATTCTAGCCTTTGGGTGAAAGTTTTCACGTTTTCCTCGATTGCGGCCACCGAATCCATCAATCCCACGAGATTTTCCTCTAGGGTTTTCAAGCGCCCGATTTCCTCTTGCGTTCGAGTGGTTATCATGGTGGAGAAAAGAACCTCCGATACCAATTGTTAGGATGAGAAAGAGAGGGAGATTGAGATCTAGAGAAGATTGAAAACTAGGGTTGAGCAAGTTAGAGAAGTGGAAGAACCTGTAATATTCTTGCTTGCCAACCAAAGGGGGATTCCAGGTATATTTATACCCGGACCCAAGGCCGGCCGGCCAAGGGGGCCGGCCGGCCCCAATAGGGGCTGAACCGGGTTGGTTCAGCCCCCGAGGGCCGGTTCTTCAAAGAGTGGGGGCTGAACTAGTTGGTTCAGCCCCGTTGTCGCCTGTATCTCCCCCGCCGTCTCGTGTACTGACGCCCAAATAGTCGGGCTTTGTCCGGGGGCGTACCACACACCACCCATCACGCGTCTGTATATCCATTGTCCTGTGCCCGTGACCTCCCAACCTAAGCCGTCACCCAAATAAACCAACCCGGTTATCGTCTCTAGAGAACAAAAAATTAACGCATCTGAGCATATGTGACACGATGCACTAGAATCCAAATCTAACTGCTATCAGAGTCATCACGACTCTCAGTGATGGTATAAAGACTATCACTCTCCACTCCCAGATCTAGCGTCACCACACTCGCATTTTGGATATCTCCAGAACTTTGCGCACGCTTCGGTTAGTTCCTCCTGATGTGACCTCTCTGTCTATAGCGGCTACAAACAACTCCTTCAACACCGAATGAACATGTGCACCACTTAATGGCATGTTGAACGCTCTCCCTCATCCATCTACTGCCAAAATATGCTCATGCCCAGGAGCGATGTCCTTCAACATCTGACTAGACAGTAATGCCGATGTGACCTCCTCCAGCCCCATTATATCCTTTTCATACAGGAGCGTGGTCACCATGTGTTTAACAGTAATGACGACAAGAGCGATATAAGAAGTAACAGGACATTGTTTTCTTCCTCCACCTTCGCACCAACCACATGCAATTAGTTTAGAAGGTCATTGAACACATTAAAGTGATCCTGCAGGTTTTCACCCTCCTGCATCTTTAGCCCATGTAATCGTTATTTCAACAACAATTTTGTGGTCAACGACTTGGACAGATACAATCTCTCAAACTTATCCCAAAGCTTGATTGTAGACTCTTCAACGTCAATATTGAAGAGGACTTTGCCGTCAACGCATATTCTAATGACATTAGTGGAATGCTCATCCATGTCAATCCACTTGTCACAATAATTGAGCGGTAGGTCAAACCAATTGCTACACCGTAGTCGTATTAAGATCAAGAACAAATAATTTGCATTGTATTAAACAAACATGAAGATACAATCAGGAGATTACTCCTGTCAAGCATCTGGGGGTTGGGTCTTCCTTAACACTCCACTCTCAAAGAGTGCTCAAACACCAAGACTCCAAAGATAGATCATAATTCCCTAAGGGGATCCTTATATAAATGTAGGCTCCACTACAGGACAAGTCTGCATGACTAAACACACCTCGCATGTGTATTAGTTAATTATATGAAATTAAACATTATGAAACCATTTTGTGATTCTTAATCCCAGTCTAGAACAAAATATCAAAATATTATTATAATATTCTTTTTTATTTATAATTTTGACCGTTATTATACCTGATTCTTCCGGTTGTTCTTGCATTACAGGAATTCAAAAGAGAATCAAGGTTTGCATCAACATGTTCTGCCAATGAAATTATCACAAAGATTGAAGAAACTGCAAAACCTCTTGGATATGACATTCACAGGAAGAACTTCAAGGTGAACTTATAAATTTCAATCACACTAAATGCAAAACCCAGAAATCAAACATGCAAGGGTTGGAGTGTTCTTCCCCAAGGGTATCTCAGAGGGAAGATCAATCAGCATAAGGTGGTATTGAGGTTGGGTGTCAGTATGTGAGCTAAAACAAATTATGTACATGATTTCATGTATTTAATAAATTTAATATCCATTTAATGCATCAGAAATTGTCAAAGTGGATGTTTAAATGGAACATGATTTCATGGGACCTCTCCTAGGACTGAATAAAGACAGGGACCTCCCATATGCCTTTTGAAATTATCAAATCACATCTTGGAATTTGCAATATTATAATACACCGCCTCTCAGTTAACATATAATACGAATGCGCTTATCTTAGAGAGAAGATTTATTGAACTAAAAAGGAACAGTGTAAAATCGGAGGGGAGGTTTGGATATTTTTGAAAAGTAGACGAGAGGTCCCTGTAATTATGCAAATCCTAGGGGAGATCATTATAATTAACCCTTTTATTTATGTAATTTGCAAAAAAGATGCATATGTTGTATTAGGTTGATAAATGATTTTGCAATTTAGAGTCCGTTTGGCACGGCGGTGGAGGTCATGAAAGCTGTGGTTACAAACATTTATTCGTGAACGCTCAACCTCACCTAAGGAACTTCATCCATTTTTATGTTCAAAATTAGTTTTTTTCTTGGTGACAGTCATAGCAGTTGTCATGTCAAACACATATTTCATGATGGTGACATTTTTGTCCAAACTCACCAGAGGACAAATGTTGCGCCAAACGGATGATTGGTTGTAACCATCACTGATGTGCCAAACTGACCTGTGTATCTGATGACCTCAAGTCATATATGTGTAAAAATCACTCACATATGCATCCAATCTTACCCATGATTCATGCTTGATTAACAAAATTGTTATGAAAACCGTGCAATCCCTTCCTAAAATAGCTTTCCATAATATGATCTCGCGTTGATTACTTTGAAAGATTAGTATTGAAAATTGGACGAGAATGATTTATATCTCCTTAACGACTTCTCTGAATTATATTTCTATGAATTTGGTGTTCTGTAGATGATGCTTCAGAGCATAAAAGCAGGCAGGAAGGGAAATCTCAATGTTTCAACTGAGGTTGCGTTGAAACTCTGTTTCTGTAGTTTTGTTGGGGCTTTTGATTTTACTAACATAGTTTATGAATCTTCAGGTATTTCAAGTGGCACCCTCCTTGCATTTGGTCGAGTTTCGAAAGCATAACGGGGACACATTGGAGTTTCAAAAGGTATTTTTGTCTCACTGTTGCAACTCATGTTCATTAACTAACTTCTCCTATCATCATCATGATCATTGTGGGATGAGTGGATAGACTTGTTATCGAGGAATTAGGAAATGGGGAGGGTAAGTGCCTAACCCAATTTGGATGAAAGTTGTTAGGAGGATCTACTTAGGTTCCATTTGGCATGGTTTTTTTTTGCTCCGGTGAGTTCGGACAAAAATTCCATCATCATAGAATGCATGTTTGACAAGACAATGGTTATGACCGCCGCCAAGAAAAGAAAACTAGTTTCAAACATAAAAGTGGATGAAGTTCCTTAGGTGAGGTCAGACGTTCACGAATGACAGTTCATAACCACCACACTCATGACCTTCGTGTTGAGTTTTCCTTAAGCGGTTACATATCGCATGTGCGCAGCGGAATAGATTACTAGAAAACCCTAATCAGTAATAAGATCTTGTGAGAATCATTAATCAAGAAGTAAAACACACAGTAAATGTAAAATACATTGTTACCTATGGGGATTGAGTCTCTACTCAATCAATATGCTCCAAAATGTCTTGTGCTGTGTTGGATTTTTGTTGCAAGTTGCCTTCCTCCTTCTAGGGTTGATTCGAAATCTGTGGCTGAGTTGAGTCTTTCACGCAGAAATAGATTTGCGTCTCTATAGCAGTCCACACGAGTCATGTAGAACCCTAAGCTCATGTCCAACAAGATTTGGGTCGGAGAAGGAGTGCCCTCAGCATCTCCACGAATTGCTAGATTCGTTTTAGGAGAGGCGACATCAGCCGGACGGGATCTCGCTGAAGGAGAGCGGCGGATTCTCGGGAAAACCCTTTTCCGGTCTGAGCTTTTTAAAAAGCATTTGGAAAACCTGATTCTCTGTCTATTTATACCTAAGGTAATAAGATAGACACGCGCCTCCGCAATTCGTAGATCCTGGACTTAATTTGAAGTAAACTGACAATGTCGTTGTGTTGATATAATGTACACGACGATATTCATAATATCGTCGAGTCAACACGACAATATTGTCGTGTCAAGCTACAGTAGAGTGTCGTTATGTTGAAGATATTCACAATATCGTCGAGTCAAAACGACGATATCGTTGTGTCAAGCCACAACATAGTGTCGTCATGTTGAACACGACGATATTCACAATATCGTCGAGTCAACACGACGATATGACTAGAGAACACGACGATATGACTTGTCAACACACACAACTCCTATGAGTCACATGATTGTTCCTTCACTCATATCCAATATGAGTAAGTTCAACTCAATCCTTCTTTCAACTTCTCCAAACACTCTTATGTACGACCCTATAAGCTCATATTGCGTTGACAGTGAGACTAACTGCTTGAATACTTCCAGATCACATTACAAATACCAACAGTCTCCTACTTGATCTAGAATTATCAACAAAAGTCTCACAAGAAATAAGCGGTATCTAGCAATTCATCATTGCTACCCATGTAATAAGAATTCATAACTCAATAAGCCTGTTTGTGACCAATGTATTAGTGTTGTCATGTCCCTTTGTCCCTTACATCCGGATTGAACTAGAGGCATGAATCGTGTCACCCTCATAATTATTCAATCCTGTTTCTTAATCTAGAATGAACTTTCAAAAATTGGTGAGCTCAATATCATATATTGACTCAACCAAGCATGACCATGCATTTCTCAGTCACATTCCATCAAGTGGCTCATGAATGTAACTTCTGTCATATATGAGTACAAATCTCATATCTGTCCTCATATAATCACCCAAATGATTCATAACATACTCAATAACCACCTTTATCATCAACCTTTCTCATGGAAGACTTTATATGACATCAAAGTATGCTCTTCCTTAGTTGATGAATGTTGTGACTTCAGGTCAAAGAACTACAAACACCATTGTCACTTGAGATCTACTTGTGACACACTCGTATAATAATCCACAAAGTAATCTCAGGGTGAGTCTGTATAGTACAACTTGTTCACTAAGAAGTACCTGTGTGGTGACTTGATATCATAATATCATGATCTGTGAGAATCAGTCATCAGTCAAACTATATATTAGTCTTAATGTATCATCATCGCCCTAAATTTTAAGATGATACCTCGACCAGGGATCATTTAAGAATGATGCTTCTTATAAACATAGGCAGTCACATTCAAATCATGTACTTAAATTCCTATAAAAACAAACATTCTAAAGACATTTATTATGCCAATTAATCTATCATATAAAAATAATTTACATAACAAAAGAACTTGTCCTAAATATAAAAGGAAATATACAGTACTTTATTCATCACATGACTAACAACTGACACATACAAAATCCACAACTCTCACTAGAGTTGATCATTCAAGTATCTAATACTCATTGATCTAGTATGACAATCATGCAACCTCTGTGAAAATGCCTTCATTACTGGATCCGCTATATTTTCTTCAGTTGGTACTCTCTATATGCTCACATCTACTCGATCAAAAATCTCTCGAATGAGATAGAACCATCAAAGTATGTGCTTGGAGCGCTGATGAGATCTAAGTTTCTTAGCCTGTGTAATGACACTGTTGTTGTCACAGTAAAGAATTATTAGATCAACAATGCTAGAAACTACATCAAGCTCGCCGATGAATTTTCTAATCCATATAGCCTCATTCGTCACATTTGCAGTAGTGATATACTCGACTTCTGTTGTACAATCAACAACTGTCTCCTGCTTGGAGCTCTTCCAGCTCCTCCATTCAGGAAAAACACAATCTGACTGAGATTTTGAGTCGTCTCTATCAGTTTGGAAGCTAGCATACGTGTAACATTTTATAACGAGCTTTTTCTCTCCATCAAATACCAAGAATACATTCTTAGACCTTCTCAAGTACTTCAGGATATTCTTGACTGATATCCAGTGACCATCACCGGGATCAAATTGATATCTGTTAGTCATGCTTAAAACATATGATACATCTGGTCGTGTACATAATATTGCATACATGATTGATCTAATTGTTGAAACATGAAATCAATTTCATGCGGTTCTTATCTTCCAAAGATTTAGGACATTGATCCTTAGAGAGACTCACACCATGAGACATGGGTAAGAATCCTTTCTTGGACTCAAACATGTTGAACCGTTTCAACACCTTCTCAATGTATGTATTTTTGGTCAAATCCATCAACTTACTCGATCTATCCATATAGATTTTAATACTAAGTATATTAGTCACTTTGCCTAAGTATTTCATGGAAAAGCAGTCCCATAGCCTGTTCGTAACAGCTTGTAGGGTCAGAATGTCATTACCGATCAACAGTATGTCATCTACCTATAATATCAGGAAAACAATAATGCCCCCCCTAATTTTCTTGTAAACACAAAACTCATTTTCATTCTTGATGAAACCAAATTCTTTGATTTTTTTTCTTCAAAACAAAGATTCCAACTTCGAGAAGCTATTTCAATTAATAATAGATCTTTGTAGCTTGCATATTTTAGTGACTTTATCTATAGATACAAAACTCTTGGGTTGTGTCATGTACATTTCATCAAGGAGATTTTCATTAAGAAAAGTCATTTTAACATCTATTTGCCAAATATCGTTGTCATAATATGCTGCAATAACAAACAGAATTCTGATGGACTTTACCATGTAATAGGAGAAAATGTCTTATCATAGTCAATACCATGAATTTGCTTGAAACCTTAAGCCATTAATCGCCCTTTGAATGCTTGTACATTTCCATCCACGTCGGTCTTTTTCTTGAAGACCTACTTGCACCCTATGAGTCGTATCCTTTCAGGTGGTTGGACCAAGGTTCAAACTTAGTTTGCATATATGAAGTCCATTTCAGATTTCATGGTCTCAAGTCACCTCTCGGAGTCCGGTCCATTCTTAGTCTTATCGTAAGTTGCAGGCTCATCGTCGTGATCCATAAACAACACATTACATATTTGAAACATGAGAAATTCATATCTCTCAGGCTCAAATTTAGGTCTTCTAGATCTATGTAAGACTTATGTTTCTTGAGTAGGGTCTCTAACTACAACTTTTGATCCTTGCTCATGTTATAATTTCGGTTTATTTCTTGTTTGTGGCTCTTAAACTTTTTCAAATTGTATATTTGTAGTTTTTCTTGATGAGAACTTTTTTTTAGAAATATGTCAGTTCTCGCGACAAACATTTCGCCTTCAGACGATAGTTAGTAGTACCCTTTGGTTTTCTTATGATACCCCATAAAATAACACTTATCTGACTTGAAATCCAGCTTGTCAGGCATTTGATGTCGCACGTATGCCTCACAGCCTAAATCTTGATGAAAGACATACTAGGATGCTTCACAGTCCATATCTCATATGGTGTCTTTAAAACTGTTTTGGTTGGAACACGATTTAGTGTGAAAGCAACAACCTCTAAAGCAAATCCCCAAAAAGAAACAGTCAGATCCGCATGACTCATCATCGACCGCACCATGTCTAACAAAGTACAATTTCTGCTCTCAAAAACACCATTATGCTATGATGTTCCAGGTGGATGAGCTGTGATACAATACCACACTTTTTCATATGATCACGAAACTCAACTCAAATATTCTCCACCTTGATCAAATCAAAGTGTTTTAATTTTTTTCTCAGTTAGTTCTCTAATTCATTCTTAAACTCTTTGAATTTTTCAAAAATTTCACATTTATTCTTCATAAGATACAGATATTTGTTTCTACTGAAATCATCAGTAAATGTAATGAAGTAGTGAAATCCACTTTTAGTCATATAACTCATAGGTCCGCATATATCATTATGTATAACACCCAAAAGCTCCTAAACCCTCTCAGTATGACCAATAAAAGGGGCTTTAGTTATCTTGCATAATAAACAAGATTCATATCTCTCAAATGATTTATAATCAAATGAGTACAACAGTCCATCTTTATGAAGCTTGAATATGAGTTTCTCGTTTATATTACCCAAACGACAATGCCAAAAGTACGCGAGATTTGAGTCATTTGTCTTTAGTCTTTTAGTATTTTCTACGTTATAGATCGGATGATGTAAGTTCAAAACATATAAATCATTAAACAATTGAGCTATAACATAACAAACATCATTTATAAAGATTGAACAACAATTGTTCGTAATTATAAATGAAAACTTTTCTTGCCTAAACATGAAACAAATATAATATTTCTAGTTATTGAAAGAACAAAATAATAGTTATCTAATTCAATTACAAATCTAGTAGGCAAAAAAAGACGACAAACACCTACGACAATGACAATAACTCTTGCTCCATTTCCAACGCGCAGATCCGCCTCTACTTTACCCAACAATCTTCTCCTTCTCAGTTCCTGCACATTTGTACAACTGTGAGAACCACATCCGGTATCTAATACCCAAAATGAAGCCAAAAAAAAGTTTATTTCTATAACGAATATATCTGAAGCGAAAGTCATACTTCCCTTCTTCTTTTGCAGATCTTCAAGTTAAAAAGGACAATTAGGCTCCAGTACCCTACCTTACCACAATGGTGACAACTCCCTTCCTTAGCCAAACCTTTCTTCTTCAGTGCTGAAGACTTGAGATCAAGATATAACTTAGGTCCTATCTTAGTTTTCTTTGATCCTTTGACCTTGTTCTTTCCTTTATGCACCATTTGTATGAGGCTTACAAGCTTGATCTTTTTCATATTATTCTCAACAGTTCTCAACATGCTTAGAAGCTCGGACAATGTCTTGTAAATCTCATTCATATTGTAGTTCAAGACAAACTACTCATAACTGTCCGACAATGATTGCAGGATCAGATCAGTGACAAACTCTTGGCCATGGAAAAACCCAGTGATGCAGTAGTATGACAGACACGGGGGTATCACGCTAAATGCAAACTTATTTGTAGTGAAATATAGATAATGCAGGAGAAGGTCCGCGCAAGCAATTGCAGTTACCAGTTGATTATTATAACAAAATCAACAGAGGCACGCAGTTTCAAATAATTAATTAAAGGAGAACAACTGTCAATTTTACAAACGATAGAGGTGCAATTATTTTAAGTATGCGTAGAATACGCCCTGCAAATCATACAACGTATAACACTAGTAGCAACAAAACAAACATCCACAACAAGTATAGGTGCCAATAAAACAAAAAAAAGATAAGATTGTATATCACAATTCACACACGCAGGCAGCAACGATGAAGGGAGGGGGAGGCATCCAAGGGCGCGACAACGGCGGGGCTGGCTAAATTGAAGTGATTCCACAACAAGGACGTATGTGAAGGAAGCAGTCAGTCAATTTCTGGGTGGATGAGAGGCCGGCGGCTGGGTGGAGGAGTCGGGGCTCTACTTGGAGGCGGTTTAGAGGGTCGAATCCACGTGAGGGCTATCAGGTAAGAGGGGGGGGGGGGGGAATGGGGAGGGAGATCTGGACAGGACGGGGGTATATTTAGTAGTTTAGAGAAGGCGGGTAAACAGGAGTGGAAGAGAGAGGGTTTCACGGTGATGGTGGGGTAGGGCTCACAAAGGAATGGGTGAAGCAGCCGACGGGAGGGTTGGTTAGCGGCGGGGTTCAACGGGAGAAGAGAGGCCAGGGTTGAGCATGAGGGACTGAACGGAGGAGAGGAATATGGATGTGGGGTGAAGCGGTGGTTGGGTAACAGGCGGAAGGCGTCGGGATGAGAGAGATGGAGCGGCTTACCGGAGATGAGGTGGGGGCGGGGTTGATCTTCCTAGAATCGCACCAGGAGAGGGGAGGGGAGCGGCGTCGCACCGTCCAGGACCGAGCGGTTCCGGGAATTTCCTGAGAACCTTTGATGGCCCTCCACTTGAACCGCCTGCATGTTATAAAGAAGCCCTATCCAGTAACCGCTGTAGAAAAAAACTGAGACTCAAATAAAACCCGAATCAGACGGTTCACATTGTCTGGACCGATCAGGGGCAAAATAATGCTCAAAATATAAAAACCCATATATGAAATCGACTCCGATCGACCACCTGGACGCAACCACGGACTCTGATCGTCCGTCCGGGCAGCGGATCACCGCCTCCTGCGGGAATACACGTGTGTCGGTCGTGGTGCACCGTCAACTCCCCCCGGCTTAAAAGCACTCATCTCCGGTGAGTGCAGGTGGTCATCCTCGCTGTGTAGCCGCGGGGAGAGTCTCTCGAGCTCCTCTGAAGATATCCAAGTAGCACTATGTAGTGGCCGATCGCTCCAACGGACAAGATATCACACATCTTGTCCGCTTGCGGTGCAGTAGTCGTGGCAGATGATCTGAAGTACGTCATCCGCAGAAGTAGGTGGCTCTGGCGGTAACGTATCTCCGTCTGGCAATTATGTATCTCCGTCTGACTGCTGTGTTGGTGGAACCGTCGATGGTGCAATAATATCCTCATGTCGCGACTCTGCGGATGGAAACAAAAAGGGACGGGTGGAAGCAATAGGAGGGGAAGGCTCGAGTAGAGGGGCTATGGGAGATGAAGGCTCGGGTAGAGGTGTGGAAAAGGGGTCCACGTACACGTGCTCCTCGTAGTAATGAGTCAAATTTTCTACGTTGAATACTCTATTGATGCCCATACCATGAGGGACGTCTATCTCATATGCGTTCGTACCAATCCGCCGTACGAATGTATAGGAGCCCATTCTGCATGCGCTTAATTTTTTTGTCGGTCCTTACGAGACCTTCTCAGATCGAATGTGAATCAATACTTGTTCTCCCGCATCGAAGATTTGTTTCTGCCTGTGCTGGTCTGCTTGATCCTTATAATAATCATTACTAATTGCAATTTTCTTATGGACCAACTCATGGAGTGCATGCAAATGATAAGCAAGTGATTCAACTGACTCACAAAGATGAAGCGAATGATGTAAACGTGGTACAACATACTCGACACACCTCCTAAGGGAAAGCCTGGTAATGGCTTGGACAATAATAACATGGGGCGACCAATCAGTAGGGTCACCAGGTGGTCGATAGAAAAATTCAGCATGACTGACGTCATCACCCTTGGGGATGTCGTGGATGGTGACAAAATAGTGAGTCACACGGGTGTAATGTGTACCTTTTAAATGATAAAGCCCATCAGGTGGCTCACCGGGGTGTGTGTACCGAAAGTCATCACGTGTGAGATGATCAATAGTACGGAAATACGACCTATCACTAAGGTGTAAGCAGGGAAGCTCGTCAAATGAGCATCTCGGTGACTTAACCCCGGGGAGGTCTATAATGATAGTATGGTCCTCCAAGAGGAAGACACCAATAATAATAGTGTCTGTGGGAGAAAGTAGGACACCCACAACAAAGTCAAAGCTAGACTCATGAACTTCCAAAGGGAGTAGTGGCTCATCATGAGGCTTATCTGGAGGTTCAATGATGAAGTCATTAATAATGGATGATAATGCAGATGAGTATTGCTGATAGAGGTCGTGTCCTCGTAAGTGGGTGAGGTATCCACTATGAAGTCAACACTATACTCTCGACTCTCAGTAGTGACGTGACTCAGGATAATGACATGGGCATAGTAGGAAGAGCCTCTACGTAAGTGTGGGTCAATCCGTATAGTGTCGAGAATCGGGTCCCTGTCCAAAGGGGACACTAGGTCTAAGTGTGGTGTGAGGGATGGATATACCATCACAATGTCACTGAGTCGCTCGTCCTCACTTACTTGACCACACTCACTGGTCATACTAGTATCGCTCTCCACCTGTACCATAAGGTAATGATCAGATTCAACTACAAGATCACATAGGCACCGAGTCTCGTCAAAAGAGAAAGTAGCAAAATCAGGTGTCAGGTCTCTCATATTAGTGAGAGTGCTACTAGACGCCTCAATGGCTTGACCAAAATCCATAGGCTTTCTTCCTAATGTAGATTGTATGAGATCAAATTGAGCATCTAAGAGATCAAAGCGGTCAATAACTAATCGCTAAAATTCGGCCTCAGGTAACTCTATTTGCGAAACACTAGGAGAGTCTTGACATGTGTTGTGATCCTGACGATGGTAGTCTCTATAGGGCTCCTGAGGGTCATCTAGATGGTAGTTCCTAACATAATTGGATTGTGCTCGTGGGTGGGTATGATCCCTACGAACGCGCAGAGGAGGTCAGACATATCCAAACTCAGATTCCTCAACTAGAGGAGATGTGTAGCGACGATGATCCGAACGATATTCAACTCTATCATCATAAAGTCGCGGAGAGGTATAATGATAATAACGTAAGGATCTCTCATAGTGGTGATTGCCTCTAGTATAACGGAGTTGCGTCGAAAGGTCAACACGATCTATCAGAGTGGTGTGCGAGGAGCGATAATAATCATCGTGACAACCTGAGGATTTCTCTAAAGGGGCTCTATGAGGTTGGACACGGGTAGACTCGAGATCCTCAAATAGAGGAGATAAACGATGACGATAACTAGACATAAATGAACTTAAAGACTCCTACCACTACACATATAAATGTGGCCCAAACCTAGGGCTTTGATACCAATTTGATGTAGTGGTATGACAAACACGAGGGTATTACGCTAAATGGAAACCTATTTGTAGTGAAATATAGATAATGCAGGAGAAGGTACGCGCAAGCAATTGCAGTTACTAATTGATTATTATAACAAAACAACAGAGACACACGCAGTTTCAAATAATTAAGTAAAGGAGAACAACTTTCAATTTTACAAACGATAGAGATGCAATTATTTTATGCATGCGCAGAATACGCCTGCAAATCATACAATGTATAACACTAGTAGCAACAAACAATCATCCACAACAAGTATAGGTGACAATAAAACAACAATAAAAGATAAGACTGTATACCACAATTCACACACGCAGGCAGCGCCGATGAAGGGAGGGCGAGGCATCCAAGGGCACGACAACGGCGGGGCTGGCTGAATTGAAGTGGAATCCACGACAAGGACGTATGGGAAGGAAGCAGTCAGTCAATTTCTGGGTGGATGAGAGGCCGACGGCTAGGTGGAGGAGTCGGGGCTCTACTTGGAGGCGGAAGGGGAGGCGGTTTACAGGGTGGAATCCACGTGAGGGCTATCAGGTATGGGGGGGGGGGAATTGGGAGGGAGATCTAGACGGGATGGGGTATATTTAGTAGTTTAGAGAAGGTGGGTAAACAAGAGTGGATGAGAGAGGGTTTCACGGTGGCGGGGTAGGGCTCACAGTGGAATGGGTGAAGCAGCCGGCGGGAGGGTTGGTCGGCGGCGGGGTTCAACGGGAGAAGGGAGGCCGGGGTTGGGCTTGCGGGACTGATCGGAGGAGAGGAAGATGGATGTGGGGTGAAGCGGTGGTTGGGTAGCAGGCGGAAGGCGTCGGGATGAGAGAGATGGAGCGGCTTACCGGAGATGAGGAGGGGGTGGGGTTGATCTTCCTGGAATCGCACCAGTAGAGGGGAGGGGAGCGGCGTCGCACCGTCCAGGACCGAGCGGTTCCGGGAGTTTCCATAAAACCTTCGATGGACCTCCACTTGAACCGCCTGCTTGTTATAAAGAAGCCCTATCCAGTAACCGCTGTAAAAAAATTGACTCAAATAAAACCCGAATCGGACGGTTCACATTGTCTGGACTGATCGGGGGCAAAATAATTCTCAAAATATAAAAACCTATATATGAAATCGACTCCGATCGACCACCCGGACGCAACCACGGACTCTGATCGTCCGTCTGCGCAGCTGATCACCGCTTCCTACGGGAATACACGTGTGTCGGTCGTGGCACGCCGTCACCCAGTCTCTCAAGGTTCTCAATGTACCCAATCATCTTGAGTACATGAGTCCCTACTGGATCCCGGGCTCCCATCTTGCACTGAAACAATGCCTTAGAGATCTCAAACCTCTCTTGTCAAGCTTGCTCTTGAAACATTTTTTTCAGGTGTTTGATTATCTCATAGCCACATATAGCCTCGTATTGCTTCTGAAGCTCAGAATTCATGGTAGCAAACATGAGACATTCAACATCTAAGGAATCATCTTGATACTTCTTAAAAACATTTTGTTTGCTCGGGATGAATTCTTGGTTGGCTCTACGGGGAGATTCTCTTCCAAGACATAAAGCTTACACTTTTAACTGAGGACAATCCTCAGGTTTCTATACCAGTCAAGAAAGTTTGTCCCGTTGAGTTTTTTATTCTCAAGGATGGCTTTCAGGGACAGAGTGGAGTGTGATCCACTTGACATGAAATCTCAACAAAATTATGCAAAATAGTTTTTGTATTATATTTCAAAATACATTTAATTTTAGTACGATCTTTTATTAAATGCTTTCATTATTTTGTTCAAATTGATAACCCTTAATATTAATTCAGAGAGTTTATGCGAGCTACTCTCTAGTGAATAAGATCCGTATTTCACCCCATCATAAGTCAGCTTTGGCCGATCACCCATACTGTGGCTATTTAGGTAGACAACTTTTGTCAATTGTATCATCATGCAACTTTTGTATGGTTAGTGAATTACATTTATTCGCATCCATCTTATGGTGCATTCCAACCCCATGCCTCTTGGCACTCAACCTTTGATGTTATCTAGTTAAGTCAGACCCGATGTCGACAGTGGGATATTACAATTATCCGCTCGCACCTTTACCAAGATAGATTAATGTACCTTGTTTTGACAAATCCACATTTCATCGATCAAGGCAGGAAGAGAGTCATCCATCAGAAGACATCCGTATACTTAATATTAATTTTAAGAGATTTTTTGATATATGATTAACAATTAATCATGATTAACCTTTAATCATTGCACATATTTCACAGATACATAAAACCTGTACATCAGACACATTTTAGATACATCCCAGATATGCAAAATTAAATTCATCAACACTTGATGTAAAAAGACTAAATATGAAGACTTAGAACCTTTCTAAATCTTTAGATTTATATGTACTGGACATAGACACAAACATCTCAACTTATGCAGTAGACACGCTCGTCTCTCATTGTCAGATTCCAAATCCAAGACAACTTACGGGTTTACAAAACACTCAGAAAGACGGTTACTGCTAAGGAGAAACAAGAAAATCGCAACAAAATCACATGCGCTTTTGGCGGGGTGCGGGATAGATCCCGACCAATTTTTGAAAAACCACCACCACTTTCTATGAGAAAATCATCAACATTTGATGTTCCAGAATAAATCTGGACATTTAGAATACTTTTAAATCTCCCGATTTACGTGCACCGAATTCTATAAACTTTTGAAAAAATATTCATCGCAAAACCCAGCTCTGATACCCCTATTGAATTTTCTTAAGTGGTTGCACAACACATGTGAGCGGCAAAATAGATTACTAGAAAACCCTAACCAGTAATACGATCTTGTGAGAATCATTAATCAAGAAGTAAACGCACAACACATGTAAAATACATTGTTACCTGAGGGGATTGAGTCTCTACTCAATCAAAATGTCCCAAAATGTCTTGTGCTGAGTTGGTTTTCTGTTTCAAGTTGCCTTCCTCCTTCTAGGGCTGATTCAAAATCAGTGGCTGTGAATTGAGTCTCTCACGCAGAAATAGATCCACGTCTCTATAGCAGCCCATACGAGCGACGGAAAACCCCAAGCTCTTGTCCAACAAGATCTGGGTCGGAGGAGTGCCCTCAGCATCTCTACTAATTTCTAGATTCATTCTAGGAGAGACGACATCAGCTGGATGGGATCTCGCAGAAGGAGAGCTGCAGGTTCTCGGGAAAACCCTTTTCCCTTCTGAGCTTGTTTAAAAGCACATGGAAAACCTAATTGTCTGTCTATTTATGCCCAAGGTAATAAGACAGACATGTGCCTCCGCAATCCGCAGACCCTGGACTTAATTTGGAGTAAACAGACAATGCCGTTATGTTGACATGATGTACACGACGATATTCATAATATCGCCGAGTCAACACGATGATATCATTGTGTCAAACCACAACAGAGTGTCATCGTATTGAACACGATAATTTTCACAATATTATCGAGTCAACACGATGATACCATCGTGTCAAGCCACAACAAAGTGTCGTCATGTTGGACATGACGATATTCCCAATATTGTCGAGTCAACACGACGATATGGCTAGAGAACACGACGATATGACTTGTCAACACACATAACTCCAATGAGTCACATGATTGGTCCTTCACTCATATCCAATATGAGTAAGACCAACACAATCCTTCCTCCAAATTCTTCAAATGCTCTTATATGCGACCCTATAGGCTCATATTGCGTTGGCAGTGAGACTAAATATTTTACTACTTCCAGATCACCTTGGAAACAACAACAATTCGTGCCAAGCGGAGCCTTAGATAGATAGGGTTTAAAATCTCATGTTGCACTCCAATAGTTTGTTTAAAAAATAAGGATTCATAAGACAAACCCCAAATAATTGAGATAATGTTATTAATGATGATGATGACTCTTATAGAATTGAGAAAAAACAATAAACAAACCTACACATACAAAGATTTGTGGTTCGCCCTAAGATAGGCTACATCCACGAGCAGCAACATATTGTTTTATTGGGCCGAAGAATATATAGCTACAAGAGGAGAGAGAGATGATGTTCAAATTTTCCCCACCTTAATTATAGAATGAGAAGAGTTTTATAGACAAATTCATACATACAAAAATACCTCGTGGCCTCCATCCCCTAACCAAGTTGTGGAAACCCCGAAAATTAAGTGCAGTTGCTTCTAATGCAAGAGTGCAATCAGATGAAGTGTTAATGACACTTTTTTGGAATCTTCAGATGAGTTAAGATTTGAGACATACAACTAACAATGAATTGTTGTATAGGCTTGTATTTTGGCATTATTAAAAGCTAATAATCTGCTTTTGCCTGGGATACTAGGCAATGATATGAAGCTCACGCTCTAAATGAGAAGATGGGTGCTAATATATTAAATATGGAAGATGAGCTTGTTTTTTTAATAACAATTTGATATGGATGATGAGGAAAGTGTAGTTAGAGAAACAAAATTGATCACTAGAAAATAAATAAATCTAATGTAGGTTAAACATGTTCAAATTCTAGAGTAGTAAAAATTGAGGATGAAAGAATGGGTTCAAGGCGAGAGGAGAAGAAGATCATCAACTTAATGATGGAAAAGAGAGCATGAATAGTGATGGCTATGGCATAAATTTGTGCACTCAAACGATAAACTTAAGTACTTCAACTCTTAAATCATTTTAACTATGTTTTGGACCGAGCAACTAAAAGAAACAATGAAATTGTTATTCGATATATTGTAGATTATGATGACTATCATTTTCAACATAAAATGATTAACTTTTATTCATCCCTTGAAGCGGTATAAATAGGTAAAGGGAGTAATATCAATGTACAATTTGGAGATGTGGGACTAAAGAGAATATATTGGGCTTTACATAATGCGCTTTGTACATATATGTGTATTATATTCAACATCCATTAAATAGTATTCTTCGTAATTAAAATAACATCGAGTCAAGTAGATGTTCCTTTTAATGTCTCACATAACCACTTTGCACGGGTAAATGCCTAAAAAGGCGCCAAACACCTTGGTTGTTCGAATGCTATATCATACAAGCTCCTTCGATGAGCATTAAGGGATATGGATGACTTCTTGATATGATGGTCATTGTGGAGAGAAGTTGCTTTACACTTGTATTTTCTATTAGAATGATGATCATTGTTTTCATTGCAAATGGAATAGTTGTGCTCTTTGAAATGAATTACTAGATGGAGAGCATGGGTTCATTTGTAAAATTTTGATCTTTGTTTTGTTGGGTTAATTATTGAGATCTTCCCCAGGATTTCATTTAATTATAGGGACCTCCTCTCTACTTTATGAGATTGCAAGCACCTACCCTCTGAAATTGTAACGTGACAAGATACTACCCTCAATTAACATACATTACGTCTACACCCCTCCCAGAGGGGAGGTCCATTGCACTAAAAATCAACATTTTAAATTCAGAAGGGGAGGTTTTTAGAAGGGGAGGTTTTGGGAATTTCAAAAAGTAGCGGGGATGTATTTGTAATTATGCAAAGTGTAGTTAATATTTTGGTAATTGACCGTTGTTTTGCTATACGATGTAATTTGAAACAAACAATAACAAAGTAGTCATATCTTTATGAACATTCGAGGAAAAGAAGAACTAAATCACACAATATAAGAAATTTTGCGGTTCACCTCAAAAAGAGCAACATGCGCGGTTCACTATGAATGTTAGGATTGCGGGGACAAAGAAGAGAAGACGACTATGTGTGTTGGGGAACAAAGATCCCACTGCGCTTGTGTAACCGGGCACACAGAAGAAAAATGAACACAAAGAAAAATTGCACCACCAGAGAACACAACGATTTACGTGGAAAACCCTCTCCAAATTAATGAGGGAAAAATCACGTGGCGGGGCACACAAAATCTACTATCAATAATCATAAGGATTACAACAACAAGAATTCTTGGTTTGTCCAACCTAAATCCCCTTGGATTCACAGATTGAATCCCCTCTCAGAACTCAAGGTGAAAAACTTTCTTCAAGAAAAATGATCATAAAATATAAAATCTCTCTTCAAAAACAAGACAAACTAAGACGAGATAGAGAGCAAAAATACCCTTACAGCGAAGACAAGACACAAATTTGAGAAACTTTCGTTCTTCCTCCAGAAGAACTTCACTAGCAACAACAATGACGGAAGGCTAATCTTCTTCAGAACCCGAGAACAACAATCTTCTCTTTGACAGCCAAAAATAACTGCTAACCCAGTCTGGAATAGATCGAGGCTTATTTAGGGCAAAGGGCAAGACTATCTCAGCCCTTAGATCAAGCCCTAAACCATCAGATGACAAGAAAAACCAAGATTTTACGAAAAAAATTTCGTCAGCCATCACTCGATGCCAGACAACTTCTCTCGACGCCAACCAGCTTCACTCGATGTCAACCAGCTTCACTCGACGCCAACCAGCTTCACTCGACACCAAAAACTGCTGCTACATCACTCAACGCCAAAACACTCGATGCTAAAAACAACTGCTGCTTCACTCGACGCTAAGAGACAAAAAACTCCAGTTTGGTCTGTTTTAATTTTTTCTGAGTCCGCTGACTCTTTAGGGTCTGGACCTCAACAAACTCCCCCTCCAGACCATAAAGAGGAGTTCCTATACCTAACATCTTCAGATAGTAACCATACCGATCAGTGACCGACAGAACTCGTGCTTCTCTCTTGGCACAACCTTCGTCATCATGTTCGAAGGATTTTCATCCGTGGGGACCTTCTCCACCTTCAACAGCTTCTCCTTAACAACATCTTGAATTCAGTGATACCTCACATCAATGTGCTTTGTCTTGGAATGATAGACGAGGTTCTTGACTAGAAAAATGCCGCTCTTTTTATCACTGAAAATAGTGAACACCTCTTGCTGGAGTCCAAGTTCAAATATGAATTTCTTCATCCACAAGATCTTTTTTGACACCTCTGTTAGAGCAATGTATTCTACCTCTGTCATCGACAGTGCCACGCACTTCTGCAACCTCGACTGCCACGACACTGCTTCCCCTGCATTGGTAACAACAAACTCTGAAGTGGATCTCCTGGAGTCAACATGTCCAGACATGTCTGAATCAGAGTACCCAACAAGAGTCGGAGACCCTCCACCATACTGCAAACAGTAACCTAAGGTACCTCTGAGATATCAGAGTATCCACTTCACATCATCCCAGTGAATCCTCCCCGTGTTCGCCAAGTAACTGCTCACTACCCCAACTACATAAGCTATGTCTGGACTTGTGCAGACCATAACATACATCAAAATCCCCACTGCAGATGCATATGGGACTTGACTCATCTCCTCCACTTCCTTCTCAGATGAAGGACACCGAGAGCATGATAACTTGAAGTGTCAATGGAGTAGCTACCGACTTAGCCTTCTCCATCATGAATCACTTCAGCACTTTCTCCACATACACAGCCTGAGATAGCCACAACTGGCCTGCAGTCCTGTCCTTGCTGGTCCCAAATCCTTGCTGGTCTCAAATCCTTCATCTCAAAGGACTCACTAAGCTCATTCTTCAGCTCAGCAATGCTCGACTTGTCATCACCGACAATCAACATATCATCCACATACAACAACAAAATATTAAGGGTTTTCTTAGTCTTCGTCACATAAACATAGTGATCATCCCCGGTCCTCTGGAACTTGCTCTTCAGCATAAAGAAGTCAAACTTCTTGTACCACTGTTTGGATGTCTGCTTCAACCCATAAAGACTCTTCCTGAGTCGGCAGACTAAGTGCTCCTTGCCCTTGACCTCAAAGCCTTCAGGCTGCTCCATATACAGCTCCTCCAAATCTCCATGCAAGAATGCCATATTGACATTCATTTGCTCAATCTCAAGATCACTGGAGGCAGCCAAACCCAATACCAGTCTGTTAGAAGACATTTTCACTGCTGGTGAAAAAATCTCATCAAAGTCCACACCGTGCTTTTGATTGAACCCTTTGACCACCAACCTTGCCTTGTACCTTGGCTGGGAAAGATGCTCATCAGTCTTCAACTTGAACACCCACTTGTTCTTCAATGATTTCTTCCTCTTTGGTAGCCGGACCAACTCATAGGTTCCATTCTTCTGGAGCGAGATTAGCTCCTCCTCTATAGTTGCAACCCAAGACACTCTGTCTTCAGATCTCTGAGCCTCCTCAAAAGACTCAAACTCTCCTCCATCAGTAAGTAAGACATAGTCTTGCGGTGGATATCTGGTGCTCGGCCTCCGAACTCTGTCATGTCTCCTGAGGGGTATCTCCACAATAGGTGGGACATCAACAGGCAAAGCTCCCCCTCCATCAAGAATTTCCTCCTGATCTGGTATCTGCACAGCTTCCTCCTCGGCATGCCCTCCATCAGCACCAACATACTCTGGCTCAAGAACTACATAAGAACACTCCACAGCCGGTGGAACCTGCGGCTTAGCAACCTCCTGCTCACCAACAACATGGTCTTCTACAAATGCCACATCCCTGCTTCTGATGATCTTCTTTCTCTCTGGGTCCCAGAGTCTATAACCAAACTCCTAAGATGAGAACCCAAGCAAGATGCACTCCCAAGACTTATCGTCAAGCTTCGATCTCTTCTTCTTGGGAACGTGAACATGTGCCCTGCAACCAAACACCCGCACGTGTCCATAAGACACTTTCTTCCCGGACTAAACATGCTCCGGGATATCTCCATCCAATGGTGCAGATGAGGATAGATTGATCAAATGCATAACAGTCCGTACGACCTCTGCCCAGAACTGCTTGCCAATACCTGCCCGAGAGATCATACACTTGATCTTCTCCACAATTGTCCTATTCATCTTCTCTGCCAATCCATTCTATTGCAACGTCCTTAGAACTGTCTTCTCATTAACGATGTCATGCTCTCTGTAGTAGGCATCAAAGGCTCCAATGTACTCACCCTCATTGTCAGATCAAAGGCTCCAATGTATTGCAATGTACGTACCCGCTTGGTCATCTTCTCTGACTTCGCTCTGAACTCCATGAACTTTGCCAAAACTTCACTCTTCTGCTTTAGAAAATAAGCTCATACCTTTCTTGAATGATCGTCTATGAATTTGACAAAGCAGCCTGCTCCGCCCATAGAATTGGGCTCGATTGGACCACACACATCAGTGTGTATCAAGTTCAGCAGCTTCGTCTTCCTCTACGGTTCAGCATGTGCGAAGGAAACTCGTCTTTGCTTGCCAGCCAAACAATAAACACACGTGTCAGGAAGCTCTCCTGACAACTTTGGAAGAATTTTGTTCTTCATCAAGATCTTCAAATTTTTCTCGTTAATGTGGCCAAGTCTGCGATGCCACAACTTTATGGAGTTGTCTTCAGCTGCATTCACACTCAGGTTATAGATCTTGGTCTTTGCTCAGTATAGACCGCAACATTTCTTGCCCAGGACCACCACCAATGACCCCTTCACTAGCCTCCAGGCACCTCTGCCTTTAATGCTTGTGAAACCTCCATCATCCAGTCTGCCAACAAAAATGAAGTTCATCCTCAAGTCAGGGATATGTCTGACATCCTTGAGGATAACCCTTCTCAGATCAGTCTCCAAGTGGACATCTCCACTACCAACAATCTTTGACACCCCGACATTAGCCATCTGGATAGTGCTAAGATCTCCAGCAGCATATGAGTATAAGTAATCTTTGTGAGGAGTGCAATGGTAGGATGCTCCACCATCCACTACCCAATCTGTGTCAACACACTCCTGGCAAGTAGCCCCACTGTAGTGTAAGCACAATGACTCATCCTCCACAATCGAGGCCGCACCTGTATCCTCACTTAATTCTCCGGACCCCTTTGACTTCCACTTCAGATCTCTTTGCAACTTGATGCAGTACTTCTTAAAGTGACCCTTCTTCTTGCAATAATAACACTCGATCTCCTTCTTGGACTTGTGTCTGGACTTGCTCCTGGAGTTAGCCCATGACTTACCTTCCTTCTTCATCGACCTGCCTCTTCCCTCCATAAGGAGAGCATCCAATGTAGAGACTCCAAAATCCTTCCTCCTTAGCTCCTCGTTCAAAAGACAACTCGTCACCATCTCCATCAACACAATGCCAATCCGACGCCGAGTTGCTCAATGACACCATAAGAGTTTCCCAACTTTCTGGCAAAGAAATAAGAACCATCAATGCTTGCAGCTCGTCCCTTAAGGTGATCTTCATGGCCTCTAACTGGTTGATGATGCTTTGAGCGAGGTTTGGATGCTCAATCATCTGAGAACCTTCTCTATACTTTAAGTTCACAGGTTTTCTAATCAAGAAAGCTTTGTTGCCCGCTGTCTTCCGTTCATACAGCGCTTCCAGCTTCCTCCATAAAGTTTGGGTCGATGATTTTGTGGTTACATGATGGAAGACTGAATCATCAAGCCATTGTTGAATGAAACCCACTGACTTCCAATTCATCTTCTTACGCTCTTCGTCATCCAGCATGGTAGCCAGCCTCCCCAACAATGGAGTATAGAGATCTTTATAATATAAAAGATCCTCCATCCGCGGCTTCCAAATGCTCCAGTTCTTGTCATTCATGCTAATCATTTTTGTGCTCTGCTCCATCTTATCAAACAACCCGACGATCCAAGACCAATCTGATTAATTCATAAACCAGATTTAGGAAGGTAGGGAGCGGACCAATGTCGTCACCTACCGTTGACCCAAATCTAGAATGGAATGTCCAATCAGACACCTCTCAACCTCCCTCTGATACCAGTTTGTTGGGGAACAAAGACCCCACTGCGCTTGCGTAACCGGGCACACAAGAAAAATGAACGCAAGCAAAAACTAAGAAAAATTGCACCACCAGAGAACACAAAGATTTACGTGGAAAACCCTCTCTAAATCAATGAGTGAAAATCCACGGGACGGGACACGCTAAATCCACTATCAATAATAAAGATTACAACAACAAGAACACTAGGTTTGCCCAACCTAGATCCCTCTCGGATTCACAGATTGAATCCCCTCTCACAACTCGAGGCGAAAAACTTTCTTCAAGAAAAATGATCACAAACTCTAAAATCTCTCTTCAAAAACAAGGCAAATGAAGACGAAATAGAGAGCAAAAATACCCTTATAGTGAAGACATGACACCAATCTTTGAAACTTCTGTTCTCTCTCCAGAAGAACTTCACTGGCAACAACAATGACGGGAGACCGACCTTCTTCAGAACCCGAGAACTACAATCTTCTCTTTGACGGCCGAAAATAACTGCTAACCCTGTCTGGATCGAGGCCTATTTATGGCAAAGGGCGATGTTATCTCAGCCCTTAGATCAAGCCCTAAACCTTCAGACTACAAGAAAAACCGAGATTTTACGGAACAGATTCTGTCAGCCATCACTCGACGCCAAACAACTTCATTCGACGCCAACCAGCTTCACTCGACGCCAACCAGCTTCACTCGACGCCAAGCACTCGACACCAAAAACTTTTGCTGCATCACTCGACGCGAAAACACTCGACGCCAAGAAAAGCTGCTACTTCACTCGGCGTCAGGAGACAAAAAAAACTCCAGTTTGATCTGTTTTAATTTTTTTCGAGTCCACCGACTCTTTAGGGCCTGGACCCCAACAATGTGCTTGCACGCCTCAAACCCTAAAGTTATCTGAGTTCATATTTTATTTTACAATGCAAATGAATTTCTCAAAATACCCGAAGGTAGAAAAATCCAGAAGAAACCCAAAATAAAATATGCGCTTACGACTTGAATCGAAGTCTAAAAACAAGATTTTTTTTCCCAATTCTGAGCATAAATCAAGAAATAACCTGCTGATTTGATCTAGTTATTGACTCTCTGCAGTTCTACAAGAAACTATCTACATGTCTGAAGGATGTAGTTTGGATATCTGAAGAGGATTTGCAAACCCAAGCTGCCAAATTTTGACATCAGATGCCATTCTTCTCCCCTTCCAGAATCTCTCATTGTATAGCTATATATATATTTTTTTAAATATTTTGGAGGGTGAGCTTGGGCTCCCTATAAAAAATTATTACATCCACATCTCAGTCATAAATTTAAGTCCAAGAGGTTGTTTTAGTAGTAAACGAGCATTTTCGATCATTTTTTTGGCTTTGTTTGGGACGGTGGTGATTGTAAAAGTTCTATTCTCACGGCCTCCATTGTTTTAGAGTCACTTTGGTTTCGTAGTGGTGGGAGAAGTGCTTGTGCCAAAATGTATTTCAGAATTTATAAGAAAGCAATGAATCTTCTGGCTTTTAGAAAAGCTAAAAGGAGCTTTCCGCATTTTTCACGCTTCTGGTCTTGTAGCTCCACATATCCTTTCCATTGCTTCTGTTTTATCCAGATGATTCAATCATTGAAAGTGTTGTAAACTGCCAGAAAATTGCTTCCAGCTTGTGAATATTATATTTTAGACTATGCTTGCAGCCACAATTTTGATTTTCGCTACGTGTTGAGCGGAAAATCGGCAGTAGAATTAGGATTTAGGAGTTATGTTGTGGTGCGATTAACTTTCATACAAGTCATTAGACAGTCTAAGCTCAAGAGAATCAATCACAAACATAGCTAAAAGAAAGATTGTCCATAATAATGGGACTATCTAAGTGCTTAAAGAGCCAATCACGAGCCTTAACTATCATCGATCGGGAATCCTTATATGGTTCAGTGGCAAGTGTAGTCGCGACGTCTTTATCTTTGTTTTGATTACAATCTTAGAAGAGAGTCGTGTTAAAGCTGTGTCTGATGCATAGCTGCAAATTTCCTCAAGTTGAGAGATTCTGTTCTAGTTGTAGGTTTCTTTACAACAAGATATTCCGCAAAGTTTGAGGATGAGCTAGTCATCTTGTATATTCCATTGAGTCTCAGACAGAGCTATAAACTTAATTCCATCAAACAATTATGTCCCGTCTAAGGATTTGTTTGGCACAGTGGTTGGGACAGTGAACACGGTGGTTACGAATCGTCATCCGTTGGACATGATATTTTTGCTCTAGTGAGTTTGGACCAAAAAAATGTCACAATGATAAAATATATGTTTGACATGACAACGTTATGGCCGCCACCAAGAAAAAATGATTTTGAACATAAAAGGGATGAACGATTCGTAACCACCGCATTTGCGACCTCCACCAAAAAATTTCTCCAAATTTGAGGTCGAGTTGTAAACTCTTGTGCCCAATGTCAGTGAGTCTTGAGCTTTACATGGGCACATCTTATCTTTGAGGTTTCAAGCTAGTTTGTCTTTAGAATCAAGGTTATCAGGATCGAGATCCTAGATGAGATCGTTTCAAGGTAGGATCGGATTTGATAGTAGGGTCGGATCGAGCATCGCTTTATAAAATCAAGATCGATTTACAAAATCTGGATTGTAGGATTGTAAGATCCTATGATCTGGATCGCGATCCTGACAACCTTGTTTAGAATGAATTTCTATCATTAACTATAGTGATTCCTCACATGTAAGACGAAGATAGATAATGTCAGATTGGGGAGTAGTGAAACCTTCGCTAGTAATGATGGATGTCCTTCCATCTCCATACTTAGGTCCCAATTGGCGGGGCGGATCCACGCCGGTCGCGTGGACAGCACCGTCCAGCCGCGAAAAATGTCCGTTTGGCAGGGATCCGCCCCGCTGCTAAAATCCCGCGGCTTCATACGGATTTCATCTTCCCGCAGTCGCGATTGTGCGGCGCAGATAAAATCCTGTGTCCGCTCCGCCTCTGCATCAAACGAGGCCTTAATTAAAAGGGAATGAGCGTTGAGTTGCATGTGCTTTGAGTGTTGGCCGGTTGACCTACTTATGGTTGCTGCTTGGTATGTTGCGGCTTTGTCATGGCTGCTATTTGGGCATGGTGAATTTTTTAAAAAAATACATATAATAAGTTAATTCGCAGCAACAATATTTTCAATAAAATGTTATCAGTTATCATCATACATACACAAGATTGTCCACATAAACAAAGAAATTAGACTAATATAAGTAATGATGAAAGTGAGAATTATACTAAAAATATTCTCAAGAAACACACAATAAAAGAAATACATCCAAAAGAAGATATAAGACATACATAGTTCAACAAACATAAAAGAAATTCATAGAAATTCATTGAAGATATAATGCATATATAGTTCAATAAAACAAATAAAAATGCTATAATGACTAAAGTTCTTGAATTTCAATGTCATCATTTTCTTCATCGTTAAATAATATTGCTTCCATCTTTCGACTCACCCAGCGATGGGTTAGCAACTTCAAGAATACCAGCACCCTCCATAGAATCAAATGCATCTCCACTAATGTCATATAGTTTGGTGTCTCCTTTAGTATAAAGTGACATCCTCCTTGAAAGAAGATGAATATTAGAATGCACAAAAACTAAATCTTCACATCGTTATTGTGTCATCTTATTTTTCCTCATGGAATGAATGAAAGAATAAGTGCTCCAATTCCTTTCACAACATGAAGATGAACACGGTTGACTAAGTAGTTTTAGGGCTAATAATTGTGGCATAGGTGTTGAAGCCCTATGAGCTAACCACCAAACTATTGGATCCATTGCACCTTTATCTATCATTGAGTCCACATCCCCAAAATGTTCTAGACGTCTAGAAAGTTTAGCATACCCAGTATTGACTAGCGTCCTTTCATCTTGATTCGTAAAATACTTTTTAAAGCACTTTATTCGCATAGCAGGAATTTCTTCATCCATGTGAGAGGAATATGATTTGCTACAAGCGATTAGTCTTTCACTGTTCCTTTTGATTTTTCATCTTGTTCATGAGCTTTTCGTAACTCTGAAAGAATATCAACTTTGCTACTAACAACAGAACAAACCCTTATACCTTCATTCTTTATTAGTAACATATGAACTTTGACTCTTACATATGACCATTGAAAATCCATGTTGCAATAATTGCATTTCCATTTTGAATTTCTTTCTCTTCTCCCTTTTTTTAGAGTCAATGTAATGTGCTTTCAAATCGGAAAAAAACATCTTCAAGATTAGTTGAAGGCACATTTGCACTAGTTGAACTCATTGAGCTTGATGTAGAAGAACTCATTTTGAATCAAAAAAAAACTTTGAAGGAATGATAACAACAATATTTGTCATAATTCAAATTAAAATTATAAATTGAATGACAGCAGTTTCAGATGTTGTCTACTTTGTTTTCCTAATTGATTTGATAGTTGAAAATTATTTGATGTGGGATTCTTGGACTGCAGTTAAAGTTGTCTACATGGAGAAGGTTTCATTAGGAAATTGCACAAACATGAGCATTTGCATACATGCCACGAATTACACTTCTGCCGGCAAACAAAAAGAGCATTTCAATTATCGGTTTCGAGGATTTTTGATCAAGATGAACATGCATTACTTTGTTTTTTTTTCATTTCTATATTACATATTTACTTGTATGTTTACGGTGTTTTTTTTTATTTTTTTGAAGGAATATGAAGATCATAAATATCAATGTGGATAATATTAAAGATTTTAGGTTGAGCAGGATAATGACGAAGTATATGAAGTTTAAATTTTCAGCAGTACAAGGAGGGATGACTTTATTATTAAGTTTGATGATCAAAATATTCCCCGTAATGAGTGTTTTAAATATCTTGGATCGATAGTTCAAAAAGACGGAGGTATTGATAATTATGTGACACAAAATCCAAGCGTGTTGGTTGAAGTGGAGAGGCGCATCAGAGATCTTATGTGACTGTAAAGTATCATTAAAACTTAAGGGCAAGTTTTACCATACTGCAATTAGACCAGTGATGCTTTATGGTTTTGAGTGTTGGGCAGTGAATTGTGTACATAAGCAAAAAATAGGAGTTGCGGAAATGAGAATGCTTAGGTGGATGCGTGGACACACGAGACATGATAAAATTATGAATGAATGTACCATGGATAAGACATGAGTGGCACCAATTGCAGAGAAGATGCGAGAAACTTGACTAAGATAGTTTGGACACGTACAAAGGAGACCATTAAAGGCACCTGTTAGGCGTTGTATGAGTCTAGTCACTAGGCATGCTAAACAAGGGAGGGGTAGACCAATAAAGACCTGGAATGAAATTATAAGGAAATACATGATGTACTTCAGCATTAGTGAGATTATGACAAAAGATAGAGCACAATGACGACAAATGATCCATATAGCCGACCCCACTATAGTGGGATAAAGACTTGAGTGTTGTTGTTAATGTTTTGCTTTTTTTGCTAACAAACATGTAGTTTTGTGATTTCCACACGTTAAGAAAGAATCATGTACGATAATTTTAACATTTATGCAGCACAATAACAATTAGGAGTGCCTCTAACAAGTCTAAAAAAGAGTGGTGACTTCAACAAATGAGTGCGATTACCACAAAGTGTGGTGCCTCTAACAATCCCCTAAAACCATCATTTCATGTTCCTGACTGGTAAATTTGGAAATCCAACAATTATGTTGTGAACAGTCAACATGCTACTGTTCAAGCTAGGGGTGCAATTCGGATCAGTTCGGTTCTGTTCGGTTTAACTCAGAACCATGAACCTATTAAAATTGTTGAAGTGGAAGTGGGCGGTCTGATAGGACAGACCGCACAGACCGCACGGGTACCCCAGATAGAGTTGGCGGCTAGCCAGTTCTGGTTCTCTATTCTTGCGGTCTATTTCAACAAGCATACCAGGATGTAACCGGGCGGTTAGCATTGGCTAACCGCGGCTGTCACGGTCTGGATTGTGAGACCGCGGAGTCCGATAGAGCAAGCGGGTTCTTTGGGTCGCATGGGACATGTAGTTAGGTGCGAATAGTAGTGGTTTACCGCTAGTCTTGCGGTGACTGTGCGAAGCCAGAGACCGCTGGTGTTGTGGACTTGGTCTTGGCCATGTGCGAAGTCTGGTTGTTACCTAGTTCGCGGAGACCTCATGTGTTGTGCGGTCTGGTTGTGGAGTTTGCGGAGACCACTGGGTTGCGCGATTTGGTTGTGGAGTTCGCAGAGACCGGCAGATCGTATGGTGCGGTTTTGGCTCAGGACGCGTGGTTGTTAGCTTGATTGCCTAAGTCCATGCGGAATGTGTATTGTTGTCTGCTTATTTATGTAGACTGGTTATTCTTACTGCGTGAGCGGTTAGTCATGTTACCGCGTGCGGTCTGGTTCTGGTATCTGCACTCATGCATGGATAGGTGGTGATAGCCACAGGTTGATGGGTGATATCCCTATAGCTATGGGTGGTGACCGCACTTCCCTTGTCGCCAATAAATATGGGTACCAAGCTTGTCATATTTAACGAGAATAGTGAGATCTCAACTCGCGTTTTGAATTTGCGGTTAAAATTTCTTAACCACGCGACTAAGGCTTCATTTGGCAGAGCGGTTGCGGTTGTAAAAGAAGCTGTTGTAAAGACAAGTTTGTAAATGGAGCTGTTGGAAACTGTATGTTGGAAATGAAAATCTGTTTGGATAGTCTGTGTTTGCAGAGCTGTTTCAAACAGAGAATCGTTTGACAAAACTGTGATAACGTTTTGGATATTTTTAAAAAAATTATATAAAATTGGAAAACTCATTAATGAGGAGTGACACACATCAAATTCTAATAAAGACCATTAACAGATTTACTTATTATAAATAGTTGAAAATAATAGTAGAAAAAAATATTTATTTTTATTAATATTATATATTTTTTAATTATATATATATATTTATTAAAGTTACTGTTTAAACTATATACATATTATTTTGTAATTTTTAAAATGTTTTCTATTATATATAAATATATATTATGTTTTTCTATAATATATATATTATTAATATTACTGTTAGATATATATATTTTTGTAATTTATAAATTGTTTTTGTAAATTCTCATGTTCCTCCGCCTTCCTCAGCCGACTCACCCTTTTTCTGCCATGGTTCCGCTTGGATCCACCGCCGGAGGCTTGCCCGGAGCGCACCGGCGGGGTCGCCGGAGCGCACCGGCGGGGTCGCCGGAGCCCACCGGCGGGGTCGCCGGAGCCCACCGGCGGGGTCGCCGGAGCCCACCGGCGGGGTCGCCGGAGCCCACCGGCGGGGTCGCCGGAGCCCACCGGCGGGGTCGCCGGAGCCCACCGGCGGGGACGCCGGAGCCCACCGGCGGGGTCGCCGGAGCCCACCGGCGGGGTCGCCGGAGCCCACCGGCGGGGTCGCCGGAGCCCACCGGCGGGGTCGCCGGAGCCCACCGGCGGGGTCGCCGGACCCCGGCGAACCCGCCGGGGGTATCCCGACGTTGATCCGACCGGCGTTCACGACCCTTCCTTCAAGCTCCATGAGAAGCGCCAGGTGGAGCACTGGATGCGGAGGACGGGCAGCGGGTTTCATCCAAACGGGATAAACCGGAGATCGGGGACCGGCGACCCTGCCGGTGGGCTCCGGGAAGGCAGACGGCGGTCGGGGACGGCGAAGACAGGGCAGCGTCACTGCGTATTTGCACGTGACGGCTGCACGCGGCGGGTATCCGACACCAGGTGGCCACTCTTCTCCTAAACGCAATAAACGGAGCTCTCCCTCGTGGTTTCGACCCGCTATTTTTTACACTTCTCCTAAACTCCGACGATTCCAAATGCAGGCAGAAAAACAAACAGGAAATATAGGTAGCACGTTTTTCCTCCTGCATTTGGAAACGTGTTGGACCACTAAACGCGGAACCAAATGCAGCCTAAGTGAAGATTGATTTGTGTTGTGCAGGCTGTGCGGCTAGCACCAGGCGACTAGGCAACTAGTTAGGAAGCTCAGTGTGGAACAATTTGCAGATAACAATCTGTGGTATACAGCAGGTCGCGGTTAGTGCGGCCATCGGTCTTCTTTCTCGAGATCGTGGATAGTTCAATAAGCAGTTCGCCCGGTCTCGATGGGTAAGCTGTTTCCCACTTCAGCAGCTCTGTTCGCGACAAGCTTTAACGGTCAGGTGACCTAGAGGCCAGACGACTAAAAGCAGCAGACAGAGGTGTCTTTCAGCATTCAATAACAGACAGTCCACGCGGCTGGAGTTCCGTTTTGGCGACATGGCAGATTCTACAGACAGGCTTGGTGGTTAGCGGCTTGGGCGGTTACTGTCGTCAGTTCGCCAGTTTTTCCTCTTGCTTGTATTTTTGCTTCCATTAGGTGCATTGTGAATCATGTCTCGTAATGTATACCACGCCCTGTAGAGAAGTTTATTAATTCCATATTTGCTCTTGTTCTTTTGTTGTTACTGGTTATTACTTGTCTTTTGTTTGGTTGAGTGTTCCTGCGACCTTACTCAGCTTTCGAGAAGTTTTCATATGGTACCAGAGGAGTGTTGAAGAGTTAACAGTTGATCAACCTCAGAGGTGTGCTATCCTTGGAAAGTTCAAGTGAATCAGGGTTTAGCAATGCGAGCCGGTTATGCAAGAGGTCTTGAGATTGAGCTCTTAACGCACGCTAACTTTAATAAATGGAGGTCTTGCATGGAGAGCTATCTTCTTGGCGAGGACCTTTGGGAGGTCGTCAGTGGAGATGATAGACAAGAGGTGGTTGGTGCTACAAGAATGTTGTCGTGGTAAGAGCATGATGGAGGACGAATGCTAAGGAAAAGTTCACTCTAAAGGGGGTTATCTCACCTGAGCTCTTTGATCACATCATTGGATGTCGGTCAGCTGTTGAGATCTGGATGGCCTTGGATAACATGTTTAACAAGAAGAACATAACTAGGCTACAGTTCTTATAGAATAAGTTGGTGAAGGCAACTCAGAGTGATCTGTCCATATCATCCTTCTTTCTGAAAATGAAAAAGCTTTGCGCTGAGATATCAATATTGGACCTGGAAGAGCCTATCTCAGAGGCGAAGCTGAAGAGGTGCATCATCCATGAGTTTTGGAAGGAGTGTGTTGCATTCGTGACTTCTGTGTAGGGCTGTGCCAATCCACCATCATTGCTCGAGCTGGAAAACTTGTTTGCTTTGTAGGAGAGCTTGGCGAGGAAAATGGATGGAGTATCTATCTCAAGGGGAGAAAGCGAGGTTCTTTACTCTGACAAGAAGAAGAGATGTGGCAGAAAGAAGAAGTCACCTGTCGACGATGGTCCATCCACTTCATTTCAGTAGGAGAGGAGCATGGCTCCTAGGTAGGATAAAGGGAGAAAGAGAGGAGGACCACGATGCTACAGGTGTAATAAGCTTGGTTACATCTGAAATGACTGTATGGTCAATATTCAACTGGGGCATGCTGCAGGAAAAGAAGAGGTTGAATCCAGGGTTGATGAAAGCGGATGGGGGAGTGCTTTCATGATGGGCACATGTGTTCGTGCGCTAGCCTCCATCAACTATCAGGAGGACTGAATCGTGGACTTAGGGTGTGGTAATCACCTTATAGGGGACAAGTCAAAGTTCTCTTTTCTGCAAGCCTATAAATGTAATGATGTTATTATTACTGCTGACGATACTGCACATGTAGTCAAGAAAGAGGAGGCAGTTTCTTTACGCAGTGATAGGGGTCCACTCACGTTGAGGAGTGTGTATCATGTCCCAGGAATGAAGAAAAACCTCTTCTCGATGACCAACGCGGTGGAAGCTGGGTATCATGTTATGTTCATCCCGATAGAAGTGAAATTTTTCTGGAATGTATCAACGATAAAGGCTAATGCACTCATATTGGAAGACGGGTTAAAGACTTGTTTGTGCTGACAATAAGCTCCTACGTTAAGAAGATGATGGCAAATGACAACGCTGCTATCTGACATGAAAGGCTGAGGCATGCTGGGATGGACAAGCTGAAGACTATGACGACAAGATGCTTGGTGCATGGATTGCCTAGTCTTTCATCCTTGGGAGACAATCATGATTGTGCGGGATATCAGTATGTAAAGACTCATCGTCTTCCATTTGACAAGTCATAAACCAGATGCAAAGCACCGTTGGAGTGTATCCACGGTAATCTGATGAGACCCACTGTCACCCCCAACCTTGGAGGTAGCAGGTATATGTTTGTATTGGTTGATGATTTCACCAAATATACTTGAGTATATTTTGTGAAGAAGAAGTCAGAGGCATTCCTGAAGTTCATGAAGTTCAAGGTGCTTGTAAAAGGCCGACTCGGTCTGCGGATCAAAAAGTTGAGAACTGGCAATGAAGGGTAGTTCAACTCAAATGAGTTCTTCAACTTTTGCAGAAAGCACAGAATTCAGAGGGATCCTTCTTAAGAGCATACTCCACAACATAACAGAGTTGCAGAGACTTAGATCTGTCATCTGACGGAGACCTGCAAGTGCTGGCTTCATGCCAAAGGCATTCCCAGGGCTTTCTGGGCTGAGGGAATGACTTGTGCGACATATGTAATTAATTGGATGCCCCTTAGTCCCAACAACATGAAGTATCCACATAAGTTGACGTTCAAGGAGAAGCCCAGTGTAAAACATCTTCGAATGTTTGGATCTACCTGATATATGCATGTTCCAGATGTTCTCAGAATAAAGTTAGATGTGAAAGCAAGGAAGATAGTCTTCATCGGTTATGATGAGAGGAAGAAAGGCTGGAAATGCATGGATCCTGAGAAACATAAGTTTGTGGTCTCCAGAGATGTGGTATTTGACGAGTTGATGTCATACTATGGTAGTTCCTCTATGGAACTACAGGAGAGTAGGAGAAACAGAGGGCAAAATGAAGCTGCTCGGGATCTTCTAGTGGAGTTGCCTATGTCACCAGGTGCTCCAACTAGATCTAGCTCTGGGGAAAATGCTTCTAGATCAGGAAGAAGGGGGAGCGATGCTCCAAGTGTGCACGAGAGGAGTGATAGTTTAGAAGAAATAATGAAAGTGGGGGATCAAGGTCAAGCTCTGCGGAGGTACAAAAGGACCATTATTCCACCAGCTCGGTATAGAGACAGGAACATGGTGAGTTTTGTCTCATGTTTCTTTGCATGTCCTTTGGATGAGTGAGGGACTTCATGTTTTGAGAAAGCCACTGACATTAAGGAGTGAGAAGATGCTATGGATTAGAAGATGACCGCCCTCAGGAAGAATGAGATTTGGGATCTTATGCCCAAAGTCAATGACATTACTTCTGTGACATGCAAATAAGTTTATAAGCTCAAGAAGAAGACTGACAGTATATCGAGCGGTATAAGACTCGCCTTGTAGCTTAAGGGTTCTCACAACAATATAGAGAAGATTATGAAGAGATGTTTAGTCATGTGACCAAGATGACTTCAGTGCGGGTGGTGATTGCTTTGGTGGCTTGCCAAAGCTGGATGATTTAGCAACTCGATATGAAGAACATGATCATGTACTGTGAGATTGAAAAAGAAATCTTCATGGTGCAACCACTCGGTTATATATCTGAAGAACATCCATGACACAACTACAAGCTCAACAAGGCCCTCTATGACTTGAAGCAGACGCCTCAGGCATGATATAAAAAGATTGCAGAATATTTCCAGTTCTGTGGATACCTTGCCTCAGACTCGAGTTTGTTTGTCAAGAAGAGGGGGGAGCTTGAAGTCTCGGTGCTGGTGTATATTGACAACATGTTGACAACATGATCATCATATGGAACTCGGAGGAAGAGATAGCTAGGCTTAGGGCAGAGCTAGCTATCCGGTTCGAGATGAAGGATCTTGGGGAGCTCCACCATTTCCTTGGTCTCGAGGTAGATTGGAAGAAAAGCGGTGTGCTCGTTTCCCAAAAGGGCTATGCGGAGAGAATCATTAAACAGTTCGGAATGCGGGATGGGAAAAACAGCTCACTCCTCTGGAGGTCGGTCTCAAGCTTCGTCGTTATAAGGGAAGGGTTCTTTTAGATCCCTTGGTGTTCTGGGATCTCGTTGGGAGTCTTATATATCTGACAATTACAAGGCCAGATATTGCTTATGTTATGGGCTGAGTAAGTCGGTATATGACAGAGCTACGAAAGTCTCATTTGGTGGAGGCTAAGAGTATCCTAAAGTACGTGAAGTCCACCTCGAATATGAGTCTCTTGTATGAGAGGGACACCGACTTCAACCTGCATGACTAAACAGATGTTGATTATGTGGGAGATACTGATGATCAAAAGTTGATGTCAAGTTATGTCTTCATGTGCGGATCGACAACTATTTGTGGTGCAGTAAGAAGCAGGATTTTGTATCCGTGTCCACTACAGAAGCGGAATACAAGGCTTCGACCTGGGCAGTTCAAGAAGCCATCTACCTTAGGAGGTTAGTGAAGGACCCATGAGAAGGTGCAGGGTTCTACTCTGCTACATGATGACAATGAGAGTGCTCTCAAACTTGTTAATAATCTAATTTGTCATGCGTGAACAAAGTGCATCGAGATCGAGCATCATTTCATTTCGGAGGTGTTGGAAGGGTCTTTGATGGTTGAGTATGTGCAGAGTGAGGAATATGTCATGGACATCTTCACGAAGCCGCTATCGAAGGGGCCGTTTGTTTGCTTACGGGGGTTACTCGGGCTGGTTTCCACTTACCATTTCAAAGGGGAGTGTTGAAATTGTTGAGGTGGAAGTGAGTGGTCTGATTTGGCAGACCACACAGATCGCGCGGGTAGTGCAGATAGAGTTGGCTGCTAGCAAATTCTAGTTTTTTATTCCGCCGATCTATTTCAGCAAGCATCTTGGGATGTAACTGGGCAGTTAACATTGACTAACTGCGACTATCGCGCTCTGGATCGTGAGACCGCGGAGTCCGCTGGAGCAGGCAGGTTCACTAGCTCGTATGGGACATGCAGTTAGGCGCGGATAACAGTGGTTTACCTCTGGTCTTGCAGTAACTGTTCGCGCCGTCTGAAGCCAGTGACCGCTGGTGTTGTGCACTTGGTCTCGGTCATGTGCCAAGTCTTGTTGTTGCCTAGTTCGCGGAGACCACATGTATTATGCAGTCTGGTTGTGGAGTTCGCGGAGACCGGCAGATCGTCTGATACGGTTTTGGCTCAGGACGCATGACTGTCAGCTTGATTGCCTAAGTCCACGCAGACTGTGGATTATTGTCCACTTATCTATGCGGACTGGTCGTTCTTTCCACGTGAGCGTTTAGTCATGTTACCGTGCCCGGTCCAGTTCTGGTGTCCGCACTCATTCACAGATAGGTGGTGTTAGCCATAGGTTGATGAGAGGTATCCTTATCGTTATGGGCGGTGACCTCACTTCCCTTGTCACTTATAAATAGGTGTCCCCAACTCATCATATTTAACGGGAACAATGAGAACTCAGCTCGTGTTTTGAACATGCGGTTAGGCTTTCTTAACCACACGACTAAGTGAAGATTGACTTGTGCTGTGCAGGTTGTGCGACTAGCACCAGACATCTAGGCAACTAGTTGGGAAGCTCAATATGGAACAGTCCGCGAATAGCAGTCTGTGGTATACAGTAGGTCGCGGTTAGTGCGGCCAACAGTCTTCTTCCTCGGTGTCGTGGATAGTTCAATAAGCAGTTCACCCAATCTCAACGTGTAAGTTGTTTCCCAGTTCAACAACTCTGTTCGCGGCAAGCTTTAGCGGTCATGCGACTAGAAGCAACAGACAGATAGGGGTGAGCATGAAAAACCGCAAACCGCAAAAACCGCCCGCACCGTAAAAATTGCACAGCGTAGTTTAGGTGCGGTGCAGTTTTAAACTTTTACAAACCGAGCGCGGTTCGGTGCGGTTTTTGGATTTTGAAAACCGCAAAAACCGCACTGCACCAAATATTTTGTGTATTTAATTTTTTATAATTATGTGACGTCACATTTAAGTATATTAAGTAAGAGTTGATATATTTATATGATATATTACCGTCAGAGTTATTATAATTAGGTGTGATATTTTGCTGAATCATCTCTTCCACACACACTATAGTGGAATAAAAGCTTAAAACTATAAGTAAAACATGATGTACACATTAGTGAGAATATGTCAAGATATGACACAATGACGACAAATGATCCATATAGCCGACCACACTATAGTGGGATAAAAGTTTGAGTGTTGTTGTATCTCTTCCACACACAGACAACTTGGATATCAATTAGAACAGTCTCTTTAATAATCTAAATTAAAACAAAATATTGCATAAAAAAGTGTTGATATATAAGAATGAATGAATCTTCTGCAACAAAGTTTAGCGTGAAAATATTTGTGTATAAAACAAGATCTTCACAAAATATTATATTGTTCATAAGTTGGTATGACATCTCCCAAAAAAAGATAAATAACTGCATCAAAATTTATGAAAATAAAATCACTTGTTGTAAGAAAATGATGTAATTTAATACAATAAAGATAGAAAAACAGCAAAACATAAAAGAACTCATAAATTATCAAACAACATTCATAGTTCTGATGCTTACCTGTAGTTTATGTAAAATACATGTTAAAAACGCACCGAAACCGCAACCGCACCGCAAAAAACTGCACCAAACCGAAACCGCGCCGCATAATTTCGGTGCGGTGCGTTTTTGCTCGGGCAAAAACCGAGGCCTTACGGTGCGGTTGCGGTTTGAGCCAAAACCGCACCAAACCTCATCGTGCACAGCCCTACGGACAGAGGTGTTTTTCAACATTTAATAACAGACAGTCCGCGCGGCATGAGTTGCAGTTTGGCGACTTGGCGGATTCGGCGGACAAGCTTGGCGGTTAGCGGCTTGGGCGTTTACTATCGTCAGTCCGCCAGTTTTTCCTCTTGCTTGTATTTTTTTTTCCATCGGGTGCATTGAGAATCATGTCTCACAATGTATACCTCGCCATGTAGAGAAGTTTATTAATTTCATAGGCTCTTATGCTTCTGCTGTTACAAGTTATTACTTGACTTTGATTTAGTTGAGTGTTCCTGCGACCTTACTCTGCTTCCGAAAATTTTTCACATAACCCACCCGTAAAGATTAGGTTCCAATTTTTTGGAATCGGAACTGACGCTCGGTTCTAAAGTGTAAAACCGGAACCGAACCGGAAATGTCGGTTTAGTTCCAGTTCGGATCTCGGTTCTATGCAATAACCTAAACACTTGCAAAACATTATAAAAAGATGACTGTTCGCAATTCATTCATACTAATAAGTAGGCCTACTAATAATAACATTGATTGAGCATTTGAGCCTCATGAAGCGTCAGTTTGGGGAGACTTATTTTCACCGGTCAAGCGATTACGACCGCATGAAAATAATTCCTCCCAAACGAAACCGAAGTCGAAGAAGAAATGTGAAACAACCTCATCAAGCTATGTAAAACTATTTGTTTTCTTGACTGTCTATAGTATTTTTTATTATTTAATTATATCAAACCATAGAAGGGATGTTTGAATTCTACCAACAATTACTCTAGCAATAACTTCTCCAAAATTTTTTCCAAGATTTATGTTGTATATCCCAACAAATTGAAAGATTAAAATTTAAAAGCATGCTGAAAGCATTGTTTACAAGTCGAAAGAAAATGTATAGAATCATCCAAACTGGAGTTTGCATAATTGTCGAACCAGAGAAGCATGCTACACAATCTTATGAAAAAAAAGAGATACAAAAATGTAATTGTTTGAAGACATAGATCTTGAATGTTGAACCACAAAATTAAAAGAGACAAAAATATCATAGAGAAGAAGATCAAGGCACTACTCATAATAGAGAACTTGCTAAAACCCCATCAGAAATATTATTAAGAAGAAAATCGAGGAAACAAAATCCATCCTCTTACACTAGAATTGAAGCAAATAGACCATAGGATCAAGAGACGGCACCTGGAACCACGAGCCGAAGAGGAAGATGAGTCGGCAAGGCAACGACGACAACTGCGACCAAGATATTACAATGAAGAGGCGTCAACATCTGCAACTGCGAGCAGGCAAGGAAGAGGAGGCACTGTTGACGAGCGAGGAGGAGGCACGTTGGTGCGACGGGGGCGACTATGGTTCACGCTAATTTCACTGTATTTCAGTTGGGCAATAGGGTTCAGGCTCACGATTCACTACTTCACGTTGATTTTATTTCATTGAGCACCATAGTATACTATTAAAAAGTAATCACGAATTAGAAATTTAAATATTGTTTAAATCGGATCGGGTTGGTTCGAGTACTCAACTGTAGGGCCCCAGAACCAAATCAAACAATTATATATATTTTTAAGAACCGTACCCGAACCATCGGGTTTGGATCGTTTCTTGGTTATTGGGTTATTTACGACATATTATATTTATATTTATATCTAACTAAAAACAGGTACACAACAAGATGATGTAGCTCAACGGTAGAGCGCTTGCATTCAATGCGAGAGGGACGGGGTTCGAATCCCCGCATCTTCAATTATTTTTAAAACTTTTTTTAGTCTCCTTCGAGTGAATATTATTTGCTAAATGCAATAATGAATAAAGTCATCAGGGAGAATCGAAAAATTGCGAAAATTCATGAAATCTCCGAGATAATTATTTAATGTATTGTTTAATAATTAACACAACAATATTAACCTAACCAAAATTAGGGCTGAGCATATTATTCGAAACTCGAATGTCGTTCGAAAATTGAGCCGAATCGGAATCGGTTAAAATTGATTCGACTCAATTTGACTCTATTCAATTTGAATCAAATCGATTTCGAGACAGCCCTGAATCGCTCAAAATATGATTCGAATCAACTCGAATTAATTTAAAAATTATGTATTTATTAATATATTCTTATTTTAAGATTAAAAATTACAAAATTTAAACATAAATAAAAAGAATGAAAACTTTAAGTGTTTCATTTGCTAAATTTATAACTTGCCTCATGTAATTTTGAGCGAAATAAAAATAAAACGAAAAATTGCTCAATTTTGAGCCGACTTGATTCGAATTTGAGCCGATATGATTCGATTTCGAGCTGACTCGATTCGATTTCGAGCTGACTCGGAATCGAGTCATTTCGAGTCGAGCGGACTCGACTCGAAATCGATTTCGAGCCGAGTTCGAGTCGAAAATTTTGATTTCGAGCCAAGCCAAAATCACTCGAACTTGACTCAATATCAGCCATAACCAAAATAGACTGATTATCCGGCACTATTATTACATTAATAGCATGCATGCTTCCCAGGGGAGAGCTGTGATAGTTGTGAGCACAGATAATAAAGGATAATACTCCATTCAACTAAAACAAATAAAAAAATTATAAAAAAGTGGGTCTCACTCAACACAAAAACATACATTCTTATTTCCCCAACTTTGCAAATATTTTGTAGTATTCACTGTAATTAGATTTGCAAAGTTGTGAAAATAAGGAGATCGGTGTTTTTGTGCTGAGTGAAGCCCACTTTTTGTGATTTTTAAGTATATTTTAGGTAAGTGTAGTATTATCCAACAAGAAAATTGCTAATTAATGTTTGGATGATTGCAGTGAATGCTAATTTCTTTCTAAAAAACATTTTAAGCAAAAGTGTCATTGCAGAAATCCGCGTGCAGTCAAGCTTTAGCAGATATGAACACCTGCACGCCAATATACGGACCGTGCCCGTATCATCCAGTGCGATGATGCCAATTCCCACCCGTCGGTTGAAGGCGAGTGTCATCCACGCTGAGCTTGATCCGACCGGAAAAGAGCTAAGACGGCCGAGAGGTGTCTGAGTGCTCCTGAGTTCGAAACATGCATGACTGAGAGGATGACATCAAAATTTGCACCGCAATGACAGTGCAAACTCCTGGCGTTGAACCTTTGCATTTCGGGCGCTTCAGTACAGGTACACAACGTAGTAGTAGACTTTTCGTTGGCCGGATGAGCGAGGTAGAGAAGGTGACGGTTGGGCGATGAAGTCATCCCAGGAAGAAACCTAGGAAATGGAGATGCACCCTGGAAGGGGAAAAAATTCGGTGCGTTACTTGCACGTGCGCGAGACGGCCCCAGCCACGCGATGGAAATTTCAACGGCCGGATCGATATGAGATTCCCACTCGTGCTGTATATACCGGCGATCCGGACATTATTGAAATTTCCATCCCGATATGATCTGGCCAACAGCTTGTAGACGAGCAGAACCCCCAAGGAGGTAATCGCAAAATTCTGCGGAGCACACAATTGAACAACTTTCACTGTTCTCAAGGATAAAATAAGACGATTGTTAACGGCAACTCATAATTGGCTAGTCGCACCTCAAAATCTCTCAATTTTTCACGTCTTTTTGAAATACGCCTTGTACATGCAATTTCACGAAAAGTGTTCAGCACGAAAGTTGTAGATATCGACGAGATCTACAACTTTAGTGTTGAACACTTTTCGTGAAATTGCATGTACAAGACGTATTTTGAAAAGGTGCAAAATCTGGGCATATTTCCGAAATACGCCTTGTACATGCATTTTTAGGAAAAGTGATAAACACAAAAGTTATAGATCTCGTAGATATCTACAACTTTCGTGTTTAACACTTTTCCTGATATTGCATGTACAAGGCGTATTTCGAAAAGACGTGAAAAATTGGGAGATTTTGGGGTGCGACTAGTCAATAACGGTTGCGATTAACAATCACCTAAAATAATAATTTTATGATGCTGACTGGGTAAATTGGAAATCCAACAATTATGGGGTGAACGGTCAACATGCTGCTGTTCGAGCTCTTGTTGCTTTTGTATAAATCTAGTTATTTAGAAAATAAATAAATGAAATTTTAAATGGGGATGTAGCTCATACGGTAGAGCGCTCGCTTTGCATGCGAGAGGCACGGGGTTCGATTCCCCGCATCTCCAATTTTTGTTTTTTAAATTTCCAAGGTGTTTCCGTGATAATTATTTAATCCCAATTCATTGAACGGTCAACATGCTACTGTTCAAGTCCTTCTCAGTATAGGTGTAGGTAGCACTTTCAGTTCATTTGGGACCCATTTAGATAATCACTAATAATAAACAAACTATGGTTTAATACAACAATATCAAAATGACTTGTCACAGACAATTATTGATGAGGTTCCTCCGAACGGGCTCGAAAGAACAGAGAATCTCTTTAGGAAAGTCCGAGCCGCCGGTCGCAATCGTGTAAATCTCTATCGAACGCACGTGCATCCTCGGGCCCCGTGCGCGGTCAGGGTGCGCACCTGCGCACGGTTCTCTCGCACCCGCGGGCGCAGCCCTAACAGAGCCCAGGGCCGACAGCGTGCTTTTGCACGCTGCTTCGGTCGGGCGGCCTCGTGGCCGCCTGACCTTCCATCCTCCCCAACCACCCGGATAGGGCGACCGGTTCATCCTCTGGGGAGGGCCTCTCTTTCTTTGGTGCTCAGGACGAGAGACCGATTCAGCCGCCCATTCCCGGCCGTTTTTTCTAACTGGGGCGACCCTTCTTTCGCTCAGGGCCTCCCGTCCTCTGCTAGCCGCCGCCCCTTGCAGGGGAGAAATTTCTTTCGCCCAGGATGGGCGGCCATTTGGTCGCCCGTCCTCTGCCGGCCAACCCCGATTAGGGGCGGCCTCCTTTCCCCTTAGCCAGCCTCTCGCCGGTAGCCATCCGAGTTCCATCGGTCAGACACGACCTTCGCTGGCCGGGAGGTCTCCCTGCCGTCGTCCGTCGCAAATTCTACGTCATGTAAGACCCCTTTTTTTCTTTTAAAACCACCGGGGTCTTATGCCCAGAACCGTCATTTTGTGGTGACACCGACTCTCGGGAAGGTCGTCACTACAAAACGCTGATCCTGCTCGCCTTTACGATCGCCAAAGAGAAAGAGAAGTATACACATAGTATGGATAAAACTAAGTCCACAATCACATGTAATATATGTAAAGGAAATCACATCAAGTCCACATATAATAAAAGTACTGAAATAAAACAGTACAAGGAAATATAAACGGGCTCAAGCCCGGTACATCAATCCTCACTACAAACTATCGCGGAAGCTAATTAAACTAATCACTCACAGAGCCAGTAGTCGGTGCTCCTGTGCTAGAATGGCCCACCTCCATGTGCACCGTACTCCGCTGGTGCTGTATCCCCTGCTGCAGCTCCCTGTCTCCCATCCGGAGTCAAAAAGACTAAGTCCTATCATCCCCTACCCCTCCCTCATGGCTCCTAGGCACTGAGCGGGGAGGAAGAAAGGGAAGCTATGAAGGTGGAGAATAAGCAAAGCAGGTGATGATGGAATTATTCTAGCAGTTAATTATAATGTATATACAACTAAGGATGGAAGGTACAAGATAACAGTTTTATAATAATAAGCAGTAAGGTGAACAAGTAGAGTAAAGCAACACAGATAAGAAAGACATACTAAGAAGTAAGTAACCTTAACTTATATGAATGTTCATACAAACTTATAAGTTAAAGTGTCTTCTGCAAGGCTCCCATCATATAAAAAGTCTCATACCGATTTATACGTTGTGGTGTTGGTTGTATGCAGCTTTATTTGTAGTACCTCCTTTGTAAAGTAAATTAGTGCACCTTACCTGGATAAATAGGAAATAAATACCATAGATTGCTGGAAACTTGTGATACTTTGTCAAGAAATATATTAAGGTATATAGAAGCATGAAAAAATTGTTAAATGTTGTTTAATTGAGATTTCAAGGGTGTGTCTTCATAAAGTGTCTTATGATGGTTTTCCTTAGGATAATCTTCTACATGGTTTGCACTCCAAATAAACTAGTAGTGCAATCTATTGTCATTTGATTAACTATTACAGAATTTCAAACCATTCTACCATCTATACATCATATTTTCATCATTAATATCAAAAGGGCATTATGGAAGTTACTACTACAAGGATGATCTACTGATCTCTAAAAACCGTAAGATAAATATAAGAGGTTAATAATACTATGAAATAAACTATACCAAAATATCATCAAGATTCAAGGTCATTTGACCCATAAGATAATTTCTAGGGTTTAAAGTCATAAATACTTATTAAGTGATTTATGTGGGGTGCATGTGTCTAAGTACCACCATATCCCTTCCTAGGGCATTTCACCATCCTAGGATCTCATGCACTGATCCCCAAGTCCATCCAAGAACATAACCCCCTATGTCCTTCACAAGCCCCCAAAGTTTAACCTTGGGGTTAGAACTGGGGTCCAAGGGCAAATTCACCCTAATCTACACCATAATCCATATGAGGGTGCTAAATGTCATGCCAAATCAGTGACCCAAATTTCAACCTCTGTTGAGGTGGTTTGGCCACTCAAACCCACAAGGGGCACTTTCGACCTTAATACCCCTTTTAGTGCAAGACTAGAGTTTTCTTATTTCCAAACTAAATGAACACCAAAAGGGATGAAAATTTATACAGATCCTTATGATGACCTCAAGGACCACGCACCAAAATTTGGGAGGGTTTGGAGGTAATTAGGTCCCCTAATTAAATTACCCTATGATTATTAAATAATTTCAAAAACTACAGAAAACGTGTCTCCAAAAATTCCCATTTTTGGGCATAACCTAGGTATAGATTAGAATAACTCCTTATCCAAATTTCAGGTCATTTGGACTTGTGGTGAAGTGGGGGCACACATTTAAGTCTCTGACTAGCCATAGGTATATATCCCACCAAAATGAGTGTTGTAGTCAAACCACTTACCCAAATTGGATTAAATCAATTTTAAAATAAAGTAGACCATAGAGCTACAATTTTCATGTTGATCATTTTCTCTGAAACAACACCTAGGTAGTTTTAATATTTAATTTAAAAACAGCTCAGTAATGGGACAGAAATTAATAAAACATGAATTAATAAAATCAGATCCAACACGGGTCTTAAAGCAAATCCAACATCTCCTGGTCATCTTCCTCCTCTAGCCAAGGGCCGGGATTGCCCGAACCTGTAGCCTCTTTCCAAGCTTGTTTCCGGCCACCCGACCACCTCCCTGGCCGGCCACCACCGCCACCACCTCCGTTGAGGTCGGGGCTATCGCCGGGCGGCGGCACGCCCGCCGGAGGGGTGGTTTCCGGCGAACCCGAAAGATGAAAAATCCATGAAAATTCCGAAAATTCTCTCTCCCAATCGGGCTCAATTGAGCCTGATTTCTCTCCTAAAATATCTAAAGATCTAGCCCACGAAGAAAGGAGTAGAGGAGGACCTGCAATCGTGCTTGCCGACGGGTTTGGTGGTGGTGCGCCATGGCCAGATTTTGGAGCTTTGGGTGTTCTACAACAGCACTACCAAATGGCTCGAAATCTTCAGGGAAGATGTGGAAACGACTCCTCTGGTCCTAAGGAAGCTTTTAAAACCATCAAATGGGGGAGGGGAAGGGTGTAGCATCAATGGCCATTAATGGCCATGAATGGAAAATTTCAGCCATGGAGGTGGGGGTGAACCTGGGCTCAATCTGGCCGAGAAATGGCTGGGAAATCCTCCTCTTTCCCAGAGGAGTTGAATCCAGCAATAAAGGGTGGCCCTTGGCCTCCCTATGCCATGGATGGCCTTTATTCCCCCTTTCTCTCTCCTCCATTAAAGGGGAAAATGGAGCTTTCTCTCTCCTGACCATCAAGGCTGAATTTGATCTCTCCTCCAGCCTATTGGCACCCCACTAACCCATATTAATAATAAAAATGAGGTTAGCCCAAGTGAGGAAATGAGTTTGAGCTTGGGTTAGCCCATTTGGGCTAATTTGACCTAACACTAGAGTAGAGTTGACCTTGGTCAACATGGCCATTTGAGTTGAACTCAATGGGTCCTTGGTGACCCATTGGCCTCCCCTAAGGTTTAGGAAGTGTTGGGTAGGGTTGGTTTGGCACCTTGAAGGCCACCTATCCCTTAGTTAGGGCACGTTGACCTTTTTAGGATTAAGGTTGACTTAGGTCAACCTAGCCTCTTTGGTTGACCCCAATGGGTCCTTGGTGACCCATTGGCCTCCCTTAGGGCTTGGGGAGGTCTACGTGTGGTCGATTGGGCTTGTTAGAGGACAATTGCCCTTAGTTAGGGCACCTTGGCCTTTTTAGGGCTAAGGTTGACTTGGGTCAACTTAGTCTCTTGTGTTGACCCCAATGGATCCCTGGTGACCCATTGACCTCATTTTATGGTTAGGAGGGCATGTGTGGGGTCCTCTTGGCTAAGGAAGGGTCAACTGACCCCAAGTAGTCCAGTTTAACCCATTTAGGGTTAGGGTGGACTTAGGCCAACTTGGCCACTTTGCCTGTCCCCATTGGGTCCTTAGTGATCCTATGGACCACCCAATGAGTTTAGGGTGTTGTGGTGGGGTCATGAAGTCAAGTTGAAGCCCTAAGGTCACACCCTAAGTCTGGTGGTGAGGCTGTGTTATAGGCAGACCAAGGTGATTTTCACCTTGGCCCTTGTTCACTTGGTCCTTTGAGCTTCTTAAGGTTTTGTCATGACCCAGTTATGACAAAACCACTCCTAGGGGTCTAGTTGTTTGAGGGATGTTACACGCCATCTATTCACGCTCCCGCCATCGCCGCCACTGTTTACGTGGGTAACCACCCACGTAATCGCTCGTATGACCTCCCGTAATTGTGGAAGTGCGTAGCGAAAAATAGAATTAGATTGCGTCTATTAAAATTATAAAATAATATGTGCATAATGTGTCATGAAATCGGACTATAAATAGCGATCATGATGGTTATGGACTGCGGATAGTCTCATAACCGTAATAACCACCCATGAAGATTATAAATAGGGCCCCAGATCCTCCTTTTTTCTCATTCTCTCCTTAACCAGAAAATCCTCCTACAAATTTTCTCTCTCCTTCCTCCTTCATCTTCTTCATTTCCATCTCCCCTTAGAAGATCTTCGAGCATTCCTGGAAGATCTTCTTCGTCTTCAAAGTCTCCTTCAACGATCTTCTTATTCTCTTCTCCGTCCGAAAAATCCTGTTATGAAATTTCTCTCCTCCTACGGAATTTCACTCTCCTCCATTTCTCTTCCTTGTGCGCTCACGAGCGCGCCACGTCCTTGCGCGCTCTCAAGAACATCTCTTCCTTGCGCGCTTCCGCGCACTCAGCTTCCTTGCAAGCTCTTGCGCGCGTCTCTTCCTTGCGCACCCCTGTGCACTCCGCCTCCTTGCACGCACCAGCGCACTCTACTCCCACAAGCACCATGCTTGCTCTCCTACAACAAGCGCTCCATGAGCTCTCTACGTGCAGGCACTCTGCGTGCTCTCTACTTGCAGGCACTCTGCGCGCACTCTACCAGTAGGCTCTCTGCGCGTTCGCTACCAGCAAGCGCTCCACGCTTTCTCCTCCAACAAGTGCCCTGCGCGTTATCCTCCTGCAAGCGCTCTGCACATTCTTTGCTAACAAGCGCCCCACGCGCTCTCCTGTTGCAAGCACTTAGTGTGTTCTCCTCTGATCCCACCAAGCGTCAGCAAGTCAGTAATTCTTGTTTCCTCTAAGTACAATAGGAGATGATCCACAAAGGTTAGGACGTATCAAGTGTTTCACATGAGTTTCCAAGCCCCAGATATCAGAACAAGCGCAACAAGCTGCTCCCATCTCCAAGAACTACCAGAGAATTCCAGAATAGAACGAGCGCATTGCTCCTCGCAAAACAAAAAATAATAATCAGCTCTGTGAACGGTGGCCTGTCACCCTCCGAGCTCTTCTCTCTCTCCCTCAAAAATTATAACGAGAGGCGACTTGTTCCCCTCGAGTTCTTAGAAAAGCCTTGTAACATCGCTCAGATCTAGTGGAGGTTTGGTCGGCACAGATCCGACCACATGATTTTTCACCCAATTGACGGGTTTTTCACGTCAAAAAATTGTCTTATCTATTTTTCTTTCTTTGTGATAGTTTGCGACCTCGACCTCTCTCTGGTTAAGATGATGTAAGTTAATCTGGTCCGACCGGAGCGTCGAGTTGACCACAACAATTATTATATTAATATATCATGCATGCTTGAGAGGTCAGTAGGAGAGTGGTGGTAATTGTGAGGGCATACATGAAAAATGCTAATAATACTATTTTTTTCTAAAATAATATCTTAAGTTAAAGCGTTGCTGCAGTCATGCGAATGTAGTCAAGCTTTAGCAGATGCGAACACCTTCATGTCAAAATGCAAACATACAAAAGTTCAAAATGTAGGTAAAGCAAAACCAATGGGTTTAATGTAATCACACGGCCAAATTTTATGTACGCTCAGCGTTCCATGTGATGGTCCGTAAATAAATAGGACCTATAATATGCTTTTTGCGCTTTTGGCGGAAAGCTCTTCTCCCAGAAACACCGCCTCACAACTCTTCACCGGAGTCAAGGAAATAGCTGCTCCCTCTTTGGGAAGGAAAATTGTGTGATTCTTCTACACCGCAACTCTTCTCGGCGACCAGCGACGACCCAGTTTCTCGCGCTCATGTCGGAAAACACAATAGTTCTTTTTGATGACGTCTCTTTCTCGGTAGGCAACAACCTAGATGCTACTTTTCCTATTGGAGAAGATCGTGTTTCTTCACTATCCCCCCCCCCCGAGTGTCTACCTAGATCTGCCTCCGACAAATACAAGTTCTCCGCCCATCTTGATCTTCACATTAACGCCCATGAAGTTTAGGATTTTTCTTTTATTGTTCCTCTTACGATGCACTACATACGTGTAACTTCTGATTCAGTTAACGCAAATGGGCAAGTGATCTGAGAAAGCCTCAAAATGAAACATGAAGCGATTCCCTACTGTCTTTGGAAACACCTATAATTCATCATCTCCTCCTAAAATTTCTCTTGAATATAGTTTTGAGGTTCCATTTGACTGTAAATTTGGGGGAATGTTGATGCTTTTTAAGTCCGGCCCATTATAACTCCGTGGTTTGTGATTTTGAACTGTAATTATTTAATTTTTTAAAACTAAAAATTTTAACTGTAATTAGTATTATTTTTGGAAGTGTAATTCAAGGAACAAATTTGTATTGTATGTTGGGTTGTAAATCTTCATCACATGCTAAATTTTTTGATGAATATAGTTTTGATGTTTCATGTATCTGTATTTTTGTGGAATGTTGATGTTTGTAAAATCCGGTCCGGTCTAATTGTCTAATATTTTTTACATTCATACGTTATAACTTTACTGTTTTTTTTTGAACTGTAATTATCAATTATTTTGGAACTGTAACTTTCAACTGGAATTATAATGGTGATTTTGAACTGTAATTATAATTGATTTTAAAAAAAATTTACTGACATAGATTGTGTTCTTTGTAAAGAAACTTGTGTTTCCGATTGTGCATTCGGAGGAAGAGACTTATATAATGTATTGTGATTATGCACACCGGATTGGATTTAGTCTGTGAAAGCAACATGTTACTTACTTGACACATACAAGAACTATCAAAGTCAGAGAATATAGTTGTTCAAAATCGGGAAGTAGACACATAAAGCCATCAACAAAGAAGTGCCGCAAATTAGATACCCGCACCGGTTGCCCTGTTTGTATACATTTCCATTCCGATTCAGATGACAAAAATTGGAAAGTAACAAAATTTGTTGAGGAACACAACCACCCGCTGACAACAGAGAAAGAGAGCCATTAATTGAGATCTCGTCGTTCTATATCTGAAATGCAGGGTAATCTCATGAAAAGCATGACTAGGGCAGATATTAAACCTGTTGATGCATACAACTTTATGTTAGATGAAACCAGAGGTCCTGAAAATATTGATTTTTGTAAGACGGATGTTTTTAACTACATTCAACGTCAAAGAACTTTAATTGAAAGCGGCGATACAACTAGCTTGTTTCACATATTACAAGAGAAACAGTCAAATGAGACCATGGTCTCCTACTATGTTCAGACGGATGAGCAAAAAAGGCTGACGGGTTTCTTTTGGATGGATGGTCATAGCAAACTGGATTATGATTGATTTGATGATGTTCTCATTTTTGATACAAAGTATCGTTTGAATAAGTATAATCTTGCATGTGCACCTTTCATTGCGGCGAACCATCGTTGGCAGAACATTTTCGTAGGGGGGGCTTTCATTACGGAAGAAACTATCGAGTCGTTCTGTTGGATTTTTGGGTCATTATTGAAGTATGTTGGTAGCAAGGAACCAATATCTATTTTTACAGATCAAGATCAGGCTATGTCTGCTGCTATTGAGGGAGTGTTCATCAATACTAGACATCGGTTATGCCAATGACACATCTGCAAAAAGGCACCTTCTAAAGTTCCTAGCTTTAACAACGACAGTAGCATTCAGGCATATTTCTATCGATGCATGACGAACTATGATGGAGAAATTGACTTTGATAGATATTGGTACGAGATGATCATGTCAGAAAATTTACAAGATAATAGATGGTTGAACGATTTTCACAACGCAAAGAGGAAGTGATCGACTACTTTTAATAAGGATGCGCTCAATCTTGGAATTTTATCAACCTAAAGAAGCGAATCAGCTAATAATTATTTGAATGAGTGTTCTAAAGGTACTGGTTCTCTAGTAGAGTGTTTTCTTGGCATAAAAAGGCTTATCGCGTCATGGCGTAGCGGTGAGCGTGAGCAGGATTTCAAAAGCAAGCATGGTGTGGTTACCTCGAAACACAAGATGTGTCTTACTGAAGCACGCTTCGAAACTATATAATGCAAAAGTGTACGCAATTTTTGAGAAGGCATATATAGTGGGAGCGTTTGGATTAAGCATTGTGGATGAAACACAGTATGATGATGAACACATGTTGTTTGTAACAAAAAATTGTGATGGTTCTGAGCATGACAAGAGATGGTATTTAAACTTCAACTCAACCACATTTGATTCAGATTGTTCGTGTAGAGGATTTGATACCAAAGGGCTACTATGTCAATATATTTTAAGAGACTACAATTTGAGGAATGTAAAGTAAATTCAAATGAAATATGTGCCCAAACGATTCACTATTGATAAAAAGAAGGGCATGTACCTTCCTAATATACCATCTATTACAGAGTATGATTCGAACAAGATATTTAAGAACCATCTCATGCATTCTAGTTATAATTTAGCTACACACATTGAGAACTGCAGGCCTGCAAAAATTCATGTTATGAAAGTTATGAATGAGTTGATAAAGTATACTGATAAGATGTTGAATTAAAATGAGAGGGAAAAGAAAGGATTTGTAGAAGAGGAAAATCCTAATAATCCACCAACTATTCTAGATCCACCTATGAAGAGGTGAAAAGGTGCAAACAATGCTCGTATGAAGGATCATTGGGAACGAGGGATTAAAAACACGTACTATTTACAATTATTTAATAACTTTTTTTTTATTTTTCATGATATAGTTTAGCTCATTTATTAGTATGAAATTATGCTAATATTTTTCTTTTATTGACTTGTAAGGAAAAAAGTTTTGTCCCAATTCTTTTGATATCGTAGTTAGTGATGACCCAAGCCCGACTAAGGAGTTATACTTTATGGGTGATTGCAGTGACAAACGCCATTCAAATATTCTAGATGTATCTTAAATATTATATTTTCTTCTTGTAGATCAACATTATCTACAAACCTATTTTTGTTGGTGTGTTTGAAGATTTACAATGCTAATTATAGCTTGTATCATTATAAGTTATTTTTCAATAGTAATGCATGTTATTTCTGGAACTATAAATGTACTGTTCTTTTAGACTGTAATTAATATGGTTTTTAGAACTGCAATTGTTACTTATACAATATCTTGCATATGAAACTCATATATTTCACGAAAATTTATAGAAAAGAGGAGGTCTTGGCGATACAGACAGAGAAGAACTGGTGTTTGCTCATTTGTTGTTGATTACAGTTAACAAATACAGTATTTTTGGGAGTATAGCTGACAAAGCAATTCGCTTGTGGTTGCTCATTTGTAGTTAATTACAGTTAAATTTTTAGATATAATTACAGTTAGATTTTTAGGTATAAGTACAATTGTAATTACAGTTAAAAATATGACTAAAACACTAATTGAAATTACACCTGTAATTATAGTGGTTGTAAATTCTCCAGTGTTATAATTTGTAGTTGTAAGTCCGTCTAGATTGTAAATGTTACTTCCAATCACTATTTTTTTAGTTGTTATATGTTGTTTGTGGTTGCTCTTTTGGAGTTGATTATAATTAGACTTGGTTTGGTTTAGCGTTTTGTTATTGTCTCTGTTTGGGGCAAACACAGTCGGACGACGGGTAAACAAACGGGCGCCAACGACATTTGCTCAGTTTATTACTACAAATTACAGTCAGTTTACAACCCAACATAGAGTTCATATTTACAATTTCAAAGATCATTATAATTACAGTTATATTTTACAATTCCAAAATACTTGATAATTACAGTTCAAAAATAACTAGCACTAAAGGTAAAAAGTGTCGGATCTAAAAAATAGCAACATTTCATTTATCATTTACAATACTTATTAAAACAAAGTTATAAATCCAACGAACAGCCACATAGAACCTGACAACTATATTATTAAGGAAATTTAGCACCATGTTAAATTAATGTTCAAAAATGACTACAAAAATATTTTGAAAAGCAATATAAGGTAGCAAAAACGACTGCAAATATTCAATGTTATTGTGTTATAATTTGTAGTTGCGGATGCTTTTACAAATTACAGTCAGTTTACAACCCAACATACATTTCAAATTTACAGTTCCAAAGATCATTTTAACCCAACGACTGCAAATATTCAATGCTGCGCAACATGTTAAATTAATGTTTATTGTGAACTAATTTCAGAAAATATTGTAAGTAAATCTACTACAATTTCGGCCCAGAATTTTGTCGTCTCAGCAGGCCAAGGACAACATTCATTCCAGGACATAGCTTCGTTTGATAGCATCACCTCCATAAATTTGAGAATAAATATGTCGCAGTCATGTCCATTTGCTTATTGAGGTAATCCAGTAACTTCTACAATTGGTCAATCATTAATGCCAGATGGAAGTGCTCTAGTTGCCTCTTCATGCAGTAATTTTACTTGCAAGATAGTTCACAAAATTAATAATTATATAAAAATTTTAATGTTAGTTCATTGTTTTTAAAAAAATCTTACCAGTCCTAGTAGGCCTCAATGGTGACACTTTCTTTTCATCGAGTCGTAAAACTCTCATTTACATTTCTTTAGGTGGCACACCAATAATGCCCAATGATTTGTTAGGTGACATGGCATGGTAATTACTTCACTGTTTTTAACACTGAGTTTGGTTAAATGGCTAATTAGGCACCTAATATTTTGGATATTGGTTCTCTTGTAGTACTGTGAAGTAATGTTACTAAAAATCAATGCAATGTGTAACATAAGTTATAAAACTTTGATAGTGTACTTACAACATATTTCGATGAAATATAAAGAAAACCCTTTAGATTTCCCTTTGATAGCTTGATTTTGATACTAAGTGTCAGTGCATATGTATTTAAATGTGTGTTGTGCAACCAACGACTTTCAAGCAAGTTATCCATTCCTCCTTGCGTCATCAAGATATTTTCAGTATTGAAAACAATGTTGCTACTGAAAATAGAAAACCAAAAAAGTAACTATGACACATGGATTTATTAAAATATATAAATTATATACAGGAGCCGTATTACCTTTCTGAGAATTTTTCCAACATATCATCTATAATCTTACGCTCAGCAACCGATATGTATGGTCTGTCGGGGTAACTATCCTCCTCTTTTACCTTACATTTGTTTTTTCAAAGGGCTATCTGTTGCTTTCTGCTTTCTAGAAATTCTAGTCTTTACATTTCTAACTAAACTAAGCTTTAAGTTTTATCTGTTAGCACAAGACTGAAACTGGAAACAATGGAGGACTTACAACTAGAAGCGTGAAACAATATAAAAAAATTTTAGAACTCAATGATATAGATAATCCATTAACCTTAGGACTGTAAAACACAAGCATGAAACTGTAATTATTTCATGACATATTATACAGAAGATATTATCATATTTTATTTATAACCAGAACTTACAACTAGAACTTTCAACTATAATTATACAGCCGCAAAAATAAGCTTTAAGTGCTATCTGTTAGTACAAGAATGAGAATGGAAACAATGGAGGACTTACAACTAGAAGCATGAAACAGTATAAAAAAGTATGACTCAAAAATATAGATAATCCATTAACCTTAGGATTGAAAAAAACAGGCATGAAACTGTAATTATTTCATGACATATTATACAGAAGATATTATCACATTTTGTTTATAACCTCAACTTACAACTGGAACTTACAACTCTAATTATACATCTACAAAACTAAGCTTTAACCCAACTGTTACTACAAGACTGGAACTGAAAAAATTGAAGGACTTCCAACTGGAAGTGTCAAATAGTACAAAAAAATTTAGGACTCAAAGATATAGATAATTCTTTAACCTTAACACTGTAAAACACATGCATAACATAACTTTGTTTTGCTAGACCAGAAAAGTGCAAAACTAAAATAAGAAAAAAAAATACCTAAACGCGAGGTTGGTATAGTTGATTTCAGAGGAGAGTGCTTGAACCTTGAATGAAGATGGAGCAACAGGAATTAAGGCTGGCAAACGAGGGAGGCGATTACTATCGCCATGAAAAGCAACGATTGGTTTTCCTGCGATAAATAAATCGACTAGGTTTTCGGGTGGGGGAGAGCGAAGCGTACCAAAAGGCTACAATGGTAGAAAGATTGTAGAAGTTCTTGTCGGATAAAAATGCTTGAACCTCAGATGAAGATGGAGCAACAGGAATTAAGGGTGGGAAACGACGATTGGTTTTCCGGCGGAGCGTCTTAGGAGAGGAAGAAACGTTCGGCGAAAGTGCCAAATTTTTTTCTGCACAAAGCTACAGAAGAAGAGCGAAAAACATATTAGAGGTCCTATTTATTTACAGACCATCACATGGAATGTTGAGCGTATATAAAATTTTTCCCAACTTACCCTAGTTGAGCCTAATTTGTGTTGCTTTTGAGCAAGTTTGTTGCTTTTACTGAATAAATATTCATGCAAAATGTTCCTGTCACATGCTCAACTATAAAGGTTCTTACCTCGTGTTTCTTTGCTGATCGAGTTTGGCCTGCAGATCGATCATGTAAGATTTTTCCAATTATGAATGGCCTATATCAATGGAGTCGTCTCAATTATGCATACACATTAGTGTGAGTTTATTTGGTTCCCTCTTAATTGTGTGTCAAATTTAGGCTTCATTTGGTTCGGCGTTTCACCGCCTCCATTTGGAACAAACGCCGTCAGATGACGGGTAAACAAATGGTCGCCAGGCGAGGGTAAACAAATGTCCGCCGACGGCATTTGCTCTGTTTGCACCCGCAGCGAGGAAACGGCCCCGATCCGCTCCGTTTCGACCCCCACCTCTCCCCCTCCGGTTCCAAAGTGGTGTTTCGACCCACACCTCTCCCCCTCTGGTTCCAACGTGGTGTTTCGACCCACCGGATGCACCCACCACTGCCAAACAAAATATAGTCTTAGTTCGTCCAAATAGTCGAAATCCTTGATAGGCGGGTTAAAGGTTATTGTACCTTAATGCACAAACATTTTCTTGCTCTTGACACCTAGAAACAATAGATCAAATTTGTGATCCTACTATATTTAAGGAGGTTAGTGGATCCATTTATATATTTTAAGTTGTTTTTCAGTGAACAAGGCATGAAATGAAAGTCACGCCTCCCCCACTTCATAACAAATGCTTCCATTGAATAGGAACTACGACTCTATTTGGTAGGGCGTCGGTGACTGAAAGCCCAACAAATGTCACCTCTGTTTAATACTGGAGGGGGAGGGCTGCAATTGCTCCCAACACTTTTTCGGCGTTTCGCAGAGGGAGGGTGGTAGCTAAAGAAACATGAACAATCATAAAACAAGAGATGAAGCAAAATAGAGCATTTCATTTCAAATATTTTCAATATTCAATTACATAAGAATGCCTTATTTATAGGACTGATACAATACTTAATGCATGGATTAATAGGTGGCTAGCGGTTAAGTAGTTGGCATGTTTCCAAGGGCAAGAGTAATGACATAGGCGGCTGAGATTTGATTTCAAAAAACCCCTCTCAAATTTGAGCCATCCACAATGTTGAGTGCAGTTTCTAAGTTGAGAAAACAAGCTAGAGGTAGTGGCATAGTAAGGATATCCGTCAGCTGCTCTTCAGCAGGGCAAAAGGGGGTTGAGATTTCCTTGTCTTTAACTTTTTCTCTAACAAAATGATATCGTAATTCTACGTGCTTGCTTTTGTTGTGAAACAAGATCTTTAGTGAGAGCAATAGCAGACTGGTTATCACAGTAGATATGGATGGTTTTGTCATTTCTATCTACCTCCTTCATTCGTTTGAGTCAAGTGGCTTTGCAGGCAGTCGAACAGAGTGCAACGTACTCAGCTTCGTTGGATGATACAACCACATTTTTTCCTGGAGGTACAAGTTACAGGTTTGTTGTCGAGGGTGAAAATGTACCCTCCAGTGCTCTTTTGGTCGTCGGCAGAGCTACCCCAGTTAGAGTCACTGAAGTCGGCTAGACTATTATTGAGATCTTGCTGGTAGAGGAGACAAAAATTCTTTGTTCCTTTTAGGTAATGAATGATCCTTCTTACGACAATGAAGTGTTTGTATTGGGAAAAACTCTTATGATTTACCTTAACAAATTATAATTTAAGTAATTTTATATCCTAGATTTATTACCCATGATGTATAGAGAGAGTAATATGTTTTTAGAAGTCTTAAGATATCAGTGGAGTAAAGGACATGAGAAGGGTACACCGAATCTTAGAGTAAAGTCAAGAACATCCAACATCGTCGACTAGAAGTCGACGAAACTTCGACCTAATGTTGATGTTACTTCGATTAGCAGTCAGAGCAACATAATAAGATTAGTCAACGTTACTTCAAGGTTTATATTGATGCATACTTCGATATGTTGTCAACGTAAGGTTGATTACAGAGTAAAGTCAACGGTCAATTAAAATGAAACCAAAGTTCGGCGCAAGTGCTATATAAAATTGACGTTATGTCGATTAAAGTTCTGAATGGTAATTTTTTGGGATTAATTTAGACTTTATTTAAGAAAGATTTAAATTGCATAACCGTTTCTTAGAGAAATTAGAAGACGGTGTCAATAAGGAATGATTCTCTGCCAAATATATATAAATATACAGAGACACATGAATGAACTAATATTGATTAGATACAATAATCAATTCACACAAGAACAAAGAGTGATTAGAAAATTTTGAATCGACAAAGAAGATTAGAAAGACGATCATTCATCTGTTGCAATAGAAGTTCTTTCAAAAATTAGTCGATTTTCATCAAGTGTTGTAATAAATTCAGTGAAGAATAAAAACTTATTTAGATTAAATGGCTTATAATTCTTGAAATTTTCTCTATCAAGGATTCATCAAAGTTTCAAGGATCAATTCACTTACTATCATAAAGTCCCTAGAAATTCATGCTAAGAGGACTTATCAAGAACACCATCTATTCTACATATCCCATATTTATTTTTGTTTATTTCTATTTTAGTGTTTGAGAAAAGAGTTTTGAGAATCCCTTTTCAAAGGATTCAGTTTAAGATTCTGAGTCTCATTGTTAAAAGATTTAGGTTGTATTGGTTCAAGATTTCCTAATCAAAAGATCTAGAAATTGGTTCTGAGAGTCTCCTTATCAAAAAACTCAATCGCAGTGATAGTGAATTCCTACCAAGGGGGTAGAAGAGTGGATGTGTTGGGTATTGTATCCACAATAATCCTAATTTGAAGAAGTTCCTTTCGAACTAAGATAAGTTGAAGGTGTATTTGATGTTGTATTTAGTTATGTATGTTGTAGGACATTTTAAGTGCTAAGTACAAACCATTGTCAGATTATAATGGGTCCCCAAACACAGGTCTATGCAATGTAATTCCTCATTATATAGAACATCGTGTTGATTCATGTGCAATCTCTCAAATGGGGTGTACTACATCTCCAAGTGCATTAGAAGAATCAAGAGTTATTGTTTTCATTCACTACAAATAGTCAGAAATTTCCTAGGTACATTCGTAGATTAAACACGTGAGTACTCGTCATATTCGTCGAGTCTTCACGTGTGCACTTGAGAAATTCATAGAATGTACTATGGTGTTCTCAAGTGTTCTCAAATACCTAGTTTCAGATTTTGGCTAAGTTAAAAGCAATTATATTCACATGAGCACTCGACTAATTTATCGAGAGTACTTGTGTGGACTCGACCAATTCGTCGAGCACTTCGATAGTTCTCATGATTTCCACTTCAAGTCTTTTCGTGAAGTTCAATTAGTTCAACAAGTCGCATTCATCGAGTGGACTCAGCTAATATGTCGTAATATTTAATGATGTCACGTGAAGTCTCGACGAATGGACTTAACTGTTTCATTTTTTGATCCAGACGGGTTTTCAAATTTATACCGAGCGCCATGTATAGTACACGTGGAAGTTTTCTCTGAGTTTTAAATATAGCCGTTAGAGAGGAATCACCTATATATATATATTCAAGGGTTATTTTTCAAAAAAAACCATAATCGTTATTGCTCTAATTTTCGGGAATTAAGAATACGCTCTCATGAAGAACACGACAGCGACAACTTTCCCTATCAGCGATTCCTCCTGCAAGAAAAGCATTGATTGATTTCTTGTTCTCAGATTCTCCAGAATACTTCTAAGGATCATTTCAAAACTAAGTTCGAATCGATCTTCAAGCAAGCCGAACCTTCTTCTTTAAGATTCAAGTTAAAACTTTCACTCAAGGAAGAAGGGTTGATTTCAGACCTGAAAAATGGTAAAATCTTTTTATACCTTATAGGAAGTTGTTTGCTTTCGAGTTTTTGTAGATCCTGTTAGATATATTAGAATATGTCCGCACATGTAGAGACCGACTCAGAATGTGTTATTGGGTTTGTGTCGTCCTAGGGTTAGGCTATACGCTGGAGATACTATATAATCCTTATTCTGAACATGATTGGGTGATGTGGACTATCTTGAGCGAAGCAATCCTTCTACAGATCCTAGTTAAGAGGATCGAGTGTAGGAAACGTTGCTCTCCAAGTTGGTAGGAGTGATAGACTCTGAGTTGTAAGATTATTATTAATCTGAGTTTTGGTAAAGTAGCTGATTCTAGCCCGAAGTACTAGATAGACGCGACGGGACCGTTGATGTACCCATTCTGGGGAACCACTCTAAATCCTTGTATTTGTGTTGTTCTTGCTCTCTTGTTCTGTACACTTAATTTTTATTAATTTTTTTTATTCCTCTATAAGCCGCAGGACTCACCTATTCACCCCCTCTAGGTGATTTATGTTGACAACTAGATACTTTCAATTGGTATTAAAGCATATTGTTCGTTTAAAAGGTTAACACCTTGAACAGATTCTGATCTAGTTGTCAAAAGAAACAAGCATGTCTAGAATATACAAGAGTAAGGATTTATCCCCGATGAAGCTACTAGTGTGCTTCAAAGGAAATTTCTCTATGTGGAAGGAAAGAGTTAAATTCTTCATGAAAGCTTGTGATCCCAGAATCTTCACAATTGTTGAAGAAGGTCCACATATTCCTATGACTCCATAACAATTGATCGAAATCTGATGGTTCCCAATAAGATGATGGACTTAAAAAAGGATGAGATTGATCTCGTCGCACTGGATAAGAAGGCGAAGTACATCATTGCTACTGCGGTGGACGATTCAATGCTACAAAATTTAATCCATTGTAAGTCTACTAAGAAGATGTGTCAATCTCTAATTGTTCTTATGGAAGGAACAAAGGAATTCAGGGATGATAGAAAATCCCTCCTCAATCAGGAGTATGAGGGCTTCAAGCAAGATAAGAGGGACATTATTTTTGATTACTACAAAACGTCCTTCAAGATCATCAACGACCTAAAAAATTATGGTCGTGTGTTTACCAACCGTGAACTTAATGGAAAATTCTTGAGATCCTTGACCAAAGAATGATATATTAAGGTTTATGCTATAATAGAGTTTGGTAATCTGGCTAAGATAGAGCCAAAGAACTTGTTCGGGAAGCTGCTTTCTCACGAGATGCAACTCAACATTAGAAAGGCAGAAGAAGAGGGAAGCAGGACTTCAGTTAAAGAGAAGTTTGTAGCACTGAAGGCCGAAGGGTCAAGGAAAGGCAGAGTTGTGTCACCAGCAAGGACACAAGCATCAAATGAACATGAAGATTCAGAAGAAAGCACCTCCAATTCTGAAATGACAAATGGAGAGTTTTCTTTACTCTCTAGACAGTTCGAGAGAATGCTCAACAAAAGAAGACAAATGAAAATCAGTGATCCTCGTCTGATTACAGAAAATCACGTCGTGACTATACATATATACAAAAAAGTATTACAGACCGTTGCAATTTAGCGACGTAACATTTGAGGCCCTCAGAGATGATATCAGCCGTCCGATTGAGAGAGTTGAAGTCTGTCAACAAATTTTGTGAAATCCACGAAATACTCTGGCGGAAAAATTCCAGATACCCAAAACCTTACCCATGCTTACTCCCGCCGGCGGCGGCTGGGACGTCGATGGCCTGACCGGTGCCCCATTCCAGCAAACCCATCGGGGGTTGTCCAGCGGCGACCGGGCAAGACCACTACCGGTGGTGACCCTGCCCGTGATCCCAAGTTCTGGGTTTGACTGGTAGGGCCACTGCCGGTGGTGACCCTGCCCAGTGGTCGTCGGACCACACCCGGCGGGTTCCTCGGGGTTCGACGAACTTGTTGGTGGGTGGCAGTGTAACGCCCCTGATTTTTTGTAAGTTTATTTAAATTCCTTTAGTGATGTATTTTGACGTCAGAGTGTTACTTTGACGGTTGTTTAACGAGTGCTGTTGTTGGAGCGTGGTTTTTTGCTCATTTATGTAACATCCAAACTTTTATTGGGCCACCAGAACCCTAGTGGGCCCAATAAAAGTAACCCGAATCCCTACCCGTGACCCGGTAGAAGGTAACTATAGGCAGGAAATAGAGCTAGAAAACTCCGATTTGAGTTCTGTCAGTCCCTGTGACCTCATATAGTCAATACGAGCACATCAGAATTTGTCGCATCGCGATTCAAGATCAAACGACGGACTTAGACATCTTGACCTTTTTAGCGCGCCGCGACGCACAGATATTGGACTTTTACCAAACAAACTATGATTCGACCCCGGTCAGTGGCATTGGACTCGTAAGGTCAATACAAGGTTAACCGAGTTTTGCCCCGGTCAAATTTCGATATGAATAGTCAACATATGGTAAAATCAAGCATACTCTTGCACCGAAAAGCGTGCACACACAAATTATGACGCGACACCCCGACTTCGACCAACTCCCGGTGTCTTGGACCCACTTTGACCTTGACCAACATGAGGACCCATTCTAGGGTTGACTTTGGTCAACCCCCCCTAAAATCCAAAATTTTGGATTTTTCCATAAGAACTTACCCCCCCCCCTCTTCACTAATGACAAGCCCTACACCTTACCCTTGGGCCACCAACAGCAAGGAAGAAGGGAAGGTGAGCCATGGCGCCCAGGTAGGCCCACCTTCCTCCTCCCCCTCTCTTTTTCCTTCCCTATCCCACTTGTAAAAGCCCAAAGCCCATAAGGGCCCAACCTCATTCCCCACGTGGGAAAATTACATTGGGCCTCTAGCTGCCCTTGGACAGCTGGAGGGTGAGATTATCCCTCCCTAAGAGGGATTAATCCCACATTGGGTAGGGGAGGAGATCCCTTCCCCTCCAAGCCTATATAAGGCCCCCTCGTCTATGATATTCCCCTCACCAGCACTCCCCACCCCTCCCCAAACTCTACCGGAGCTCAGGTCACCCGAAATGGCAAAGCCCGAGCTCCACCACCTTCCACCTCCATTAATGGCGGAACTCCCCCGGAGGCTGCCAAACCCCCCCACCTCGGTAGAAACCCTTCCCTCTCCCTCCTCCCTATCTTTGGACATTTTGCATGCGAGCTCTCCGGTGTCGGAGCCCCGCCGCCATCCACCCCACCCCCTCCTCCCGTTCAAAAAAAAGAGCTTCGGCGATGGCCGGCGGTGGCAGGCTGTCCGGAGGGAGCGTTAGGGCGGCGTGAATCGGTACAGCGGGGGGGGGGGGGAGATGAAATAGTGTAATTTTTTTATAAATTATATAAATTATATTACAATATTTATTGTTGCTGTATGGAGACCGGGCGGTTTGGAGGTCTGATTCTGGCATTTTGGGAGACCGAGCGGTCTGTCGTTTCTCTCCTGCGGTTTGGTGGCTGGACTGTTATTGTGGTTATCCGGGCGGTCTGTCAGTTTGTCCAAGGCAGCTTAGAGACCGGGCGGTCTGGCAGTCTCCTATGTCGGCTTGTTCTCTCTTTCTTGTGGTGGCCGGGCGGTTAGCCTATTCATCTAATGCGCGGCCTGTTTCGGCTTATTTTTATGTTAACTTGCTTACCACTTGTAATTATTTGTCCCACATTTGCTAATTGTATCCCTCTCTCATTCCTCCATTCTATAAAAGGGAGGCTATACCTTTGTATAGATACCTTTTGGATAATAAAAATTTTGTTACTTCTTTCTACTCAATTTTTCGGTCTCTTGTTTTCTGTTCGCACATGGTATCAGAGCCATCGATCTTTTCCTCCTGGATTTTTTGAGACCTCTCTATTCGCGCGACCTGTTCGCGCGACTTGTTCCTCTACTCGCGATCTGTTTCTTCTCTTGTCGCGCCCTGTTCGCGCGGTTTCTTCTTATCTTTTGTGCGGTCTCCTTTTCTAACCGCTCCCGCTCTCTAGTCGTCGCGACCTGTTCCTAAGTCGATGTGACCTGTTCCTAAGTCGCCGCGACCTGTTCTCCTTTGTGCGGCTTATCTCTTCTTTTTATCTGCGACCTGTACTCTTTGCTCGTGCGGTCTCTGCTCTGTTCACACGACTTGTTTGCCTTTCTCGCGGACTCCTCCCAGTTCGCGTAGTCTTCTCTCTCTCCTGTTCGCTCGGCCTTATCTCTAGCCGTGCGACTTCTTTCCCTCTACTTTGCTCTACTTCTTGGCTGCGGCCTTCCTAGCCACACATCATGCTTGCTGGTTCCGCCCGGCTTGGTGTTTCTGCCCTTGTCGCCGCGACCTTCTTTCTCTCTGCTTACCTGCGGTACTCGTGCGGGTCCTCCTGGTTGATCACGCGGTCAT
>CM077153.1:16574951-16610854 GCA_039583875.1 Platanthera guangdongensis | reverse complement strand
AACACATAAAAATCTGTTGACTAAACACTTGTGTCGACACATGTGTGTCGAGAATATTATAAGTCAGTGTCGACACTTATTGGCAGCTAGTGTCGACACATTTTAGTTAGTTGTCCCGCCTGTTCATCGACTTCAAAATTAACAAGGTATAAATTAGGGTCTGGCTTTGTTTGTCGTACACGCTATCAAAGTTTCGAGACCAAAACTACTGTGTCGACACCTCTCTTTTCTAAAGACAAATTCTACAAACCCTAATGGCTCCTAAGCTGAGGAGAACGTTAACGAAGGTTATGAGCTAGTGCGCGGCGCGTTCGACGATGCTGATCCAGAACTCAAGCAGTAGTAACCCTAGTCGCCGATTAGGGTTAGAGTACTTGGTTTCAGAACCAACTAAAATTTGGAAGAAGGAGGTACTTGAATTCCTTAATGGAGCTGCAGTAGATGAATCTGGATTCAGAATCAAATCCAGAGTTCATGGAACTAAGGTTAGGTAACCCCAAAGAGTCTGAGGAAGATTCTTCAATTGCCAAGAACTCAAGATGAAGAAGAGGTTACTGCTTCCAAGACCAGGGAAGCTTAAACATGGTGTGGACTGGATTCCAAGATGAAGATAGGTTCTGTTTTCAATAGAAAAGGCATGAATAATCAAGGGAAGTTCATGTCTGAGATTGTGGAAAAGTCTTACTCAGCAAGCCTGGAGGGCATGACAGAGTGTATGCCTATATGTTTGGAATCATGACACGGATATTTTCACTCTGAAAACAGACTGGTCACTAGTGGTTTATGAGAAGATTCAGGAGAGCTTGAAGAAGCCCAATCTGGGCAGAATCATTAGTCTTTATCTAGCTGGTGTGATACCTGAAGTAATGAGTACTGCTGCAGGCAGCAAGATAAATCACATGAGGAAAATGGATCTAAGGATCGTTTCAAGATGGGACAGGGTGTTGTCCAAGGAAATGCCAACCCCAGAGAAGACAGTTACTGAGAAGGACACTCTCCAAAGAAGAGAGGAAAATAGCTCATGTGGAACAAGTGTCCACTAGCAGTTCTGGGAGTGAAGAACAAGTTGTTTTCACTCCTGATGATCATGAGGAAGAGCCTGCAGTGAAATCTCCTGCTCCTCCAGCTGATGTAGAGATCCAGGGGAGCTACCACAAGTTAGCTCCATCCACAGGGATCAAAGCCAGGGGAGCCTCCAGTAGTAGAAGAACCCTCTACTCTGGACAGTGAGCAAGCCACCACCATCATACAAGAGGTACTCACTGACCTAAATACTTTAAATTTTATTATAGAAGATGCTGATCTGTCTGATGTTAATCAGCAAACTCAGCTGCATAGTCAAGAACCAGATGTTGTTATCAAAGACACATCTGCTTTTAGTTATTCATGATTCTGTGGTTGAAGAACAATAACTTCTCCAGCTTCTTCACCCCCTGAATACACCATGGAAGATTTATTTTAAAATCTAGATCAAGCAGATTTTGACATGGACAAGGATGCTGCTGTTGAGGGGGAGCAAGGGCAAGTTATGGAAGAGCCTTTAAGGCCAGACATAGAGAAAGCACCTGAAGTGCAGAAAGAGAAGCCTCAAAGCCTTAAGGATAGGGTTGACATAGCCAACACTTCTGCCTCTGAAGATGAGGAGAGTGCTAGGCCAAAGAAGAAGAAACTATATGTTTTTAAAAGGAGAAGTTAGTGTTATAAGAAAGCTCTGCAATCTATAGCCCCACAGCTATAGTTCAACAAGCTTCAACTGTTGATTATAGTGCTTTACTGATTGCACTGCAGATTAAAATGGATGAACAAAGAAAAGCTATAGAGGCTTATGTGGATGAAGGGCAAAAGTCATTACAGTTTGATCTGACATAAGATATAAAGTCTATAAGGTTTGAAATGAACCTTAACAAAAAGAAATGACTGAATGCTTCCACAAAGGTGGAAATGCAGTGGTGTATTTGGCAACACACCAAGAGAAGATCAAAGAACAGGTAGATGATATAGCATTGAAACAAGGATATTACTGGAAAATCAGATAAGAATGAATGACAATTTGACTGATTCTCATAATGCTATAATCACTGAGTTGAAGAACAGGCTGATGAACCTTCTACATCTACTATTGCTGCTAAAGCTGACTTTGACAAAGCCTTTCAAGAGGAAATTTCTGCTGTAAAGACTGCAATCCAAGCCTCCCAGAAAGCTATATGATCAACTTCAAAAGCTGAAACCATTCTTTAAGAGGGCATCAGATACTTGGACAGTCAAATCAGATTTCAAAAGGATGATGTCAGAGATCATATGGCTCGAGAAGTCATAAAGGGGGAGAGAGTTTTAGTCAAATCTAGCTCTGACCATGCCAAATGGATATCTAATTCCATCAGAGCTACACTGGGCTATCCTCCACTCTGTGATGATGACAATGTTGCTGAATCAGGGATTCAAATGCATATCTTGGAGGTAAGCAAGCAGAAGTGGCTCGGGTCATTTATCCACCTCCAGATTTTGACATGATTCAAGCAGATATGACCACAATGTATAGCCCACCTGAGGGCAAGGACCATGTCCATATTGAAAAGGTTGTTCAACCTATATCTGAAGCCATGCAAGAGGCATTACAGAAGGAAGAAGAGACAAGGTTGTCCAAAAGAGGTTTAGGGAACAAGCAGAACAAAAGCCAGATTTTGAACAGTGGAGCCCTACCTCTAGGAATATAATATTAACTGCCTGGAAAGCTGCCAAGGACAATACTCATGACAGGAACAAATGGTTTTCTGAAGCTGAATGGAGGGAAACATGAGATTAGACAAGAAGTCATTGTTCAATTCAGAAGGAAGGCTAAGATGGAAAGCTACCTCCTACTATAGTGGAGCCTAGCAAGTACTTCCCTAAGCATATCATTATTTGAGAGGCAGAAGATCAAGACAGAAGAACTCAAAAAGAAAGATCTAAAAGGCAAGAAGCCTGTTGTTGCTGAAACTATTGAAGCCCCTGTCAAAGCTAAAGTCCAAGCTGGCAAATGGATAGTTATCAAGGAACCAGACCAGAAATAGATTAAGATTTTACTTGAAGATTATTTTGTAATCTTTTAATGTAAAACATTTTTTGTAAACCACTGAAAATGTATAAGAAAAATGTTAGAACAATATATGATAAATATATTTCATGATTGTTCTGTGAATGTGTCTATTTCTTGTTTGTTCTGTAATGTTGAATGTGTATACATGTGTGAATTAATACATGTTTATGTTTACCCCGTTGAATATAATCTACTTTACATCATTTTGTATTTTTTAATTATGAATGGTGTATATCATTGACTAAGGGTTATGACTTCTCCAAATAGGGGGAGATTGTTGGGTACATTGGTCAAATGTACCTGATTTGAAGAAGCATCACCCAACTCAATGATATACATCATAATGTATTTGATGTATGTTGAATTTACTTGTGCAGGTTAAGAAATCACTGGACTGAAGCAAAAAGTTTCTAAGTACATGTGTCGACACCCAGAGGGAAAGTGTCGACACTTAAGAAGACTTGTGTCGACACCTAGACAAGCAGTGTCGACACTTGGAGTCATTGTGTGAGTCATTGTGTCGACACCTGTGATGCAGAGTCGACACCAGACAGAAAGTGTCGACACTGGGAGCTGTGTCGACACTCAGTGAAGAAAAGTGCAGACAGAAAGTGTCGACACAAGGAGCTGTGTCGACACCCAGTGAAGCTGTGTCTACACCAGAAAGTGTCGAAACTTGGAGCTGTGTCGACACTCAGCAAAAGTCTGCAGAGACTAAGTTAAAGTGTCGACACTCAGAACAATGTGTCGACACTCAACAGAAGAGTCAGCACTTGAAGTATGTGTCGACACCCAGCACAATGTGTCGACACACAACCAGGAGAGTCAACACATGAAGTAAGTGTCGACACCCAGCACAATGTGTCGACACTTAGCTAAAGACTCTACACTGGAAGAAAGTGTCGACACAAGAAGCTGTGTCGACACTTAGCAAAGATCAGAAAGATCAACAAAATTATTCTAAGTACAAGTGTCGACACTAAGGGAATGTGTCGACACTCAGCTGAAGTCTTAACAAGAAGAAGGTGTGTCGACACAAGGAGCTGTGTCGACACTCAGCAAGTATCGACATTAAAGACTATGTGTCGACACCAAGAAGCAGTGTCGACACTTGACAGATTCAACACAACAAGTTGTGTCGACACAAAGGAGATGTGTCGACACTTAGAAGAATTCAGCAAAAGCTAGAAGATCAAGTACTTGTGTCGACACTCAATTTCAGTGTCGACACCTGAAGAAGAATCTGTGTCGAGACATACAAGGAGTTGTGTCGATACCTTGTAGACTTGTGTCGACACTTACACAGCGTGTGTCGACACTTGGACTATAAGTGTCGACACTTAAAGACAGAAAGTCTCGACACTTACTGACAGTTAGAGATTTTCAAGAAATGATGGATGACATGACAGCTGCCGTTCCAGCCGGTCTACAACACCTGTCAGAGATATCAGAAGTCAGTTATGGACCGGACCAGCCGGTTACCATGAAGAAGGCCTATAAATAGGCACCTACAGTTTACAGAAACTGTTGTTGAGATTGATCACATTATTGAAGAACAAGTTATTAAAGTGGTACATAGAGTATCAACACAAGAAGATCTTGCAGTCCAAGTGCAGATCTAAGAAGTTGGAGAGAGAGGGCTCCATCCAAGAAATCAGCCTTTGGAACTAAGCTGAGAAGAAGGATTCAGAATCATCTGGATCTTAAGTGGCAGAGGTTAAGGAACAACTGCAGGAGGATTCAGTCTTATTCAGTTCTACTCAAGAAGCTTTGAAGAAAGCTAAGTCAGAGTGAATCCAGCTGAGTTCTTCCAAGAACTCATCAAGAAACTCTCAACTCCCCTCTTTTATTTCTGAGTTGTAGAGTTAATATCTGTAATATATTTTTAACTTGTAGGATCCTTTGGATCTGAGTGAATTGTAAGCCTATAATTATAAAGGCTGAGGGTAGGGCTTGAGAGCCTGAGTGTAGGAGATTGAGATCTTTGAGTGTAGGCCTTGGTTGACTGAGTGTAGGCCTTGATTGGCTGAGTGTAGGCCTTGATTGGCTGAGTGTAGGCTTTGGGATAAAGCTGAGTTGTAGGGCCTTGGGCCTGAGGTGTAGGACGTAGTGTGGGCCATTTTGGGTTCTGAGACAGGGGCTGGTTGGAGGAGTTTGGCCGAATCGAGTACACTGCTAGATAGGCGCTTGGAAGGGAGAAAGTGGATGTACCCATATCTTGGGGAACCACTATAAACCACTGTGTATGATGTGCTGTGCTGTGTTGTGATTATTGCTGTGTTTGAATTTGTGATAAACTAGTTAGTTTTCTGTGATATAACTGATTGCTGCCATTTAAGTTTAAAAAGGATTAGGTCACCTATTCACCCCCCCCTCTAGGTGTTTAGGTATCATATCTTTCAACATCACCTGAAAACCTCTTGCACTAGTCGCGCGAACTGACCACGCTAGTCGCGCAAACAAGTGACCACCTGCCTGCTTGAGCACTACCAAGGAGAACTGTTCTGATCGCCAACACGTGGTCTTGCAAAGCAAGCACCGCTACTGCTTTTGTTGTCTTCGACACTGAGACTTTGGTGACTTAATTGTCAGTACTAGTCGCCCAGTCTCTCAATGCTAGCCGAACAGTTGCAAAAGTTGACCAAAGAACTTAACAACTCCTTAACACCTACAAATTAGAAGAACCTTCTAACTGTAACCTGCTCCAAACTTCAGTTCTTTGCTCTCGGTGATCTAGTCGCCTGGTTAACCGAATGCTACCCGCAAACACCAAGCGCGACTACCACTGTTTCTGTTCCCATTCTGAATGAGGGGGTCAGGACCCCTATTTATAGGCAAACACGGCAGATATAGTCACCGCTAAGAAGGATAGGATTATTGCCATCAATTATGGTGGATAACATAAACCTAACTACGCGGTCTCGCAGTTACCTCCCTGATCGCGCGGATTCACAGTTAGTCGCGCGACTTTACACTTCAATATTTTCAAGAAAATATCTACTATAGGATCGTGGATCATAAGGTTGTATGTCCCGCACAATGAGAATCGTGTGTTACCTATGATAGGGAACGGGGGTTCCGAAGATATATAACGGCAACTCTCACCGATCAATAGAGTCAAAACAATAAGAAGCAAAGCAAAAAAAAACACCACAGATGAACACAGATATATACGTGGAAAACCTTCACCACTTGAAGGTCAAAAACCACGGGGCATGGCACAACGAAAATCCACTATAATAAATAAGGATTACAAAAATTTATCTAGGTTTGCCCAAACCTAGAAAGCCCTCCGGATTTGACACACAAATCCACTCCTCTCTACCACGAAGACAAACCACAACCTCTCTACAACAGGATAAAATCTTACTCTCTCTTCAAGCAAAATAGCAAACGAAGACAAGAAAGGGTACACCTGAAATCGTAGACGAAGAAGCCCTTGAAACGTAAGAGAAAACTCCTTCCTTCAGCACAGAGGAAAACACCTCCTTCAAGCAACAAACTCCCGCCTACAGCAGCGGCGAAATCCCTTGCAACAGCAGGAATGGCGGCCGGCGGACGGTGCGGGCGCGGGAATGGCGGTCGGCGGATGCGCGCGGGCGCGGGAATGACGGACGGCGGAATGCGCGGGCTGGGGGCTTCAACTTCCGCTCTCTAATAACCCTAGACAACCTTCAATCGGGAGAATAAAATCTGAGTTTAAAAAGTTACTCCTTTTATAAAGGGAAAAATGCACACAGTTTAAAAATAAAAAACTACCTCTCCCCAGCCAAGCAACCAGCACAAAAAAGGTTGCAACCTCAAATATCCAGGTTGCAACTTCTTAAATTCTGCACAAAATTCTGCACCTTTAGGGGTTGAACCCCAACAAACTCCCCCTTCAGACCATAAAGGGGAGTATCCCACCTTGACTCCTTCAGGTGGGGATCATGCCGATCAACCGCCGGCAGAAATCATGCTTTTCCCTTGGGACGACCTTCGTCATCATATCCGAAGGATTTTCATCCGTGTGGATCTTCTCCACCACCAACAGCTTCTCTTCCACAGCATCCTGAATCCAGTGATACTTTACATCAATGTGCTTCATCCTGGAGTGAAAGGCGGGATTCTTGGCCAAAAATATAGCACTCTGACTGTCACAAAAAATTGTGTACACGTCCTGTCGGAAATCAAGCTCTAGCATGAACTTCTTCATCCAAATAAGCTCCTTTGACGCCTCAGTCAACGCAATATATTCAGCCTCCGTCGTCGACAATGCCACGCACTTCTGAAGCCTTGACTGTCATGACACTGCTCCCCCTCCAAAAGTGACCACGAATCCAGAAGTAGATCTCCTCGTGTCAACATCTCCTGACATATCCGAATCCGAGTACCCAATAAGTTCTGGTGGACCTCCACCAAACTGTAAACAAAGGTATGAGGTACCTCGGAGATAGCGGAGTATCCATTTCACAGCACTTCAATGGACTTTCCCTGGTTTGCCAAGTAACGGCTCACAGACCCCACAGCATGAGCTATGTATGGCCTAGTGCAGACCATAGCATACATCAGGCTCCCCACTGCGGATGCATAAGGAATTTGGCTCATCTCTTCCACCTCCTTCTCAGATGAGGGGCTTTGAGAACTGGAAATTCTGAAGTGCCCAGCCAGAGGAGTAGCAACAGGTTTTACCTTGTCCATCATGAACCTCTTCAGCACTTTCTCCACATACTCAGACTGAGACAGCCATAGTTGATCAGCACTCATGTCCCTGGTAATTTTCATTCCAAGGATCTTCCTTGCCGGTCCCAAATCCTTCATTTCAAAGGACTCACTTAGCTCCTTCTTCAACTTAGCTATGCTGGTCTTGTCATCCCCAACAATCAGCATATCATCTACGTACAACAGCAGAATAGTGAACATCTTCTCAGTCCTCTTCACATATACACAGTGATCAGCCCTGGTCCGTTGGAATTTGTTATTCATCATGAAAGAGTCAAATTTCCTATACCACTGCCTGGGTGCCTACTTCAACCCATAAAGTCTCTTCTTGAGCCGGCAGACCAGATGATGCTTTCCCTTGGCCACAAAGCCTTCGGGTTGCTCCATATATAGCTCTTCCTCCAAATCGCCATGCAGAAATGTCGTCTTGACGTCCATCTGCTCGACTTCAAGATCCATGGAGGCAGCCATACCCAACACCAGTTTGATAGAGGACATTTTCACCACTGGGGAAAAAATCTCGTCGAAATCGACACCTTGTTTCTGACTGAAACCTTTCACCACAAGTCTCGCCTTGTACCTTGGCTGAGAGCGATTTTCATCCAACTTTAACTTGAAGACTCACTTGTTCTTCAAAGCTTTCTTCCCTTTAGGCAATGAGACTAAATCATACGTCTCGTTCTTCTGAAGGGAGTACAACTCCTCTTCCATAGCAGCTGTCCAGGCCTCACGATCTTCAGCACTCTGAGCCTCCACATAGGACTCAGGCTCTCCACTATCTATAAGCAAAATATACTCATGAGGGGAATACCTGGTATTGGGCCTTCTAACTCTCTCAGATCTGACAAGAGGAACCTCCACCACAGGTGGTACATCAACTGGCAGAGCTCCCCCTGCATCCGGAATCATTTCCTCATCAGGAATAAACTCACCAACTTCCTCCTCAACATGCCATCATCAGCAGCAGTCTCTACTGGCCCATCATCAGCGTAGAGTCTCTCCTCCGCAGGTGGAAACTGTGGAATATGTGACCCCGCAGCATTATGCTCACCAACCACTTGATCTTCAACAAATATCACATCTCTGCTTCTGATCATTTTCTTGTTCACAGGATCCCAGAGTCTATAGCCAAACTCCTCATGGGGAAATCCCATCAAGATGCACTCCCAGGACTTCTCATCAAGCTTCGATCTCTCTTCCTTGGGGACATGAACGTGGACTTTGCACCCAAACACCCGCACATGTTTGTACGACACTTCCTTCCCGGACCAAACACGCTCTGGAATATCACCATTCAGAGGTGCAGAAGGAGACAGATTTATCAGATGTACAGCAGTTTGAACAGCCTCAGCCCAAAACTATTTGCTAATGACATCTTGAGAAATCATACATTTGATCTTCTCAATAATCGTCCTGTTCATCCTTTCTACTAACCCATTCTGTTGCGGCGTCCTCGGGATTATCCTTTCATGTACTATGTCATGCCTTCTGCAGTAAGCGTCGAAGGCACCAGTGTACTCTCCCCCGTTGTCAGATCGAACTCGCTTTATTTCTTTCCCGGTCATCTTCTCCACCTTCGCTCTGAACTCTTCAAACTTTGCTAGAACATCACTCTTCTGCTTCACAGAATATGCCCAGACTTTCCTGGAGTAATCGTCAATGAATGTGACAAAGTAAGCGACTCCGCCCACAGACTTGGGCTCAATAGGACCACACACATCAGTGTGTATCAAGTATAGTAACTCTGCCTTCCTCTTTGGTTCAGAATCAACAAAGGAAACACGTTTCTGTTTACCGGCCAAGCAGTGCGCACACATATCAGGAAGCCCTCCTGATAGCTCCGGAAGGACCTTGTTCTTCACCAAGATCTTCAAGTTCTTCTCGCTGATATGCCCAAGTCTGTGATGTCATAACTCCATAGAGTCGCCCACTGCCGCATTCACACTTGGACCACAGATCTTGTCTTTAGTACAATAAAGGCCACAACACTTCCTTCCACTGGCTACTACCAAAGAACCCTTCAACAACCTCCAGGTCCCTCCACCTTCAATGCTCGTGAAACCACCATCATCAAGCCTACCAATGGAAATCAGATTCATTCTCAAGTCAGGAATATGTCTGACACCCTTGAGAACAATCTTCCCCAATTCAGTCTCCATGTGGACATCACCACTACCAACAATCAACGACTCACCGGAATTTGCCATCCGGATCACACCAAGATCTCCCTCAGAATAGGTGTAGAAGTAATCTCTGTGAGGAGTGCAATGATAGGATGCACCTCCATCCACGATCCAGTCTGTGTCAATGCAGTCCTGGCAAGACGACCCACTGCACTGCAAGCATAACGGCTCAGCCTCCACAATCGAAGTCGTCGCATCACCACTGGATTCTCCAACCTCATTGGTCTTGCCCTTCAAGTCTCTTTTCATTTAGAAGCAATCCTTCTTGAAATGACCCTTCTTCTTACAATAGTAGCACTCGATATCCTTCTTAGACTTGCCCCTGGACTTACTCCTAGAACTGTCCCTGTGCTTCACATCCTTCTTCACAGACCGGCCTCTTCCCTCCATGAGAAAAACACCCGAAGTGGAAGATCCAGAATCCTTCCTTCTCAGCTCTTCGTTCAGGAGACAACCAGACACCATCTCCATGGTTACCACGCCATCAGGTGCTGAGTTGCTCAACGACACTACTAGAGTCTCCCAACTCTCAGGTAAAAAACTAAGGATCATTAGAGCTTGGAATTCATCTTTCAAAGTGATCTTCATGGACTCCAACTGATTGATAATACTTTGAGCAAGGTTCAGATGCTCAGTCATCTGTGAACCTTCCCGGTACTTCAAATTGACAAGCTTCCTAATCAGAAATGCCTTGTTACCTGCAGTCTTCCGCTCGTACAAGGCTTCAAGCTTTTTCCATAGTGCCTGAGCCGAGGTCTCCGTGGAAACATGATGAGAAGCAGAGTCATCGAGCCACTGTCTAATGAACCCTACTGCCTTTCGATCCATTTTCTTCCACTCTTCATCATCCTTAACTGAAGCAGGTCTCCCGGTCAACGGAGCATGGAGATCTTTATAATATAAGAGATCCTCCATCCGAGACTTCCAGATGCTTCAATTCTTGTCATTCATACTGACCATCCTTGTGTTCTGTTCCATTGCTTTCTCAAACAAGTAACTCTATTACGGTCCACAAGTCGATTTATTTCAAGGGATTAACAAGAGAGGATAGGGAGCGGACCGATGGTCGTCACCTACCGCACCAAGTTAGAAACCGAGAAATAAAAACGACTAGCCAAAGAACCTCCCTATGATACCACTTGATAGGGAACGGGGGTTCCGAAGATAACGACAACTCTCACCGATCAATAGAGTCGAAACAATAAGAAGCAAAACAAAAACACCACAGATGAACACAGAGATATACGTGGAAAACCTTCACCACTTGAAGGTCAAAAATCACGGGGCACGACACAACGAAAATCCACTATAATAAAAAAGGATTACAGAAATTTATCTATGTTTGCCCAAACCTAGAAAGCCCTCCGGATTTGACACATAAATCAACTCCTCTCTACCACCAAGACAAACCACAAACTCTCTACAACAGAATAAAATCCTACTCTCTCTTCAAGCAAAATAGCAAACGAAGACAAGAAAGGCTACACCTGAAATCGTAGACGAAGAAGCCCTTGAAACGGAAGAGAAAACTCCTTCCTTCAGCACGGAGGAAACACCTCCTTCAAGCAACGAACTCCCGCCTACAGCAGCGGCAAAATCCCTTGCAACAGCAGGAATGGCGGCCGGCGGACGGTGCGGGCGCGGGAATGGCGGCCGGCGGATGCGCGCGGGCGCGAGAATGACGGACGGCGGAAGGCGCGGGCTGGGGGCTTCAACTTCCGCTCTCTAATAACCCTAGACAACCTTCAATCGGGAGAATAAAATCTGAGTTTTAAAAGTTACTCCTTTTATAAAGGGAAAAACACACACAGTTTTAAAATAAAAAAAACTGCCTCTCCTCAGCCAAGCAACCAGTACAAAAAAGGTTGCAACCTCAAAATATCCAGGTTACAACTTCTTAAATTCTGCACAAAATTCTGCACCTTTAGGGCTGAACCCCAACAACCTAGACATAAAATATCTCTCCATATTTAGGTGCTTGTTTGGGATGGTGGTAATGTTGGGAGAGGTTCTATTCCCACAACCATCATTATATTAGAGTAGAGGATAAACCAAAAAGGGGACAAATTTTGATCAGCCCAAAAAGCTAGAATATCAAAAACATAGAGTAGAGGATAAACCAAAAATGATAGTATTAATAAATCACTCATAACATCTATTGATGGACCATTCATTGGCTAATCCATGCACGAGCAAGACGAGCGCGTTGAGATAAATTGCGTGAACAACTTAGTTAAAATGCCTCTATTATTTAAGATGGAATGCGACTAGAGAGTCCATTGATGGTTTAGAGGCGGCGAACATCAACCCGTACAAGAAATAAGATAGTCAAAAGTGCATACAAACATCTAAGGGTCTAATTAATAGTAGTTACTCACACCAACAATTTTAAATCTATCAAATTAGAGATGAAAAATTGTGACCACAACACCATGCTTTTATGTTACACTTTTCTCTAGCGAGTTGCAACATAATAATTTATGGACTTCAAAAGTGTACCGGAGGAATTTTCAATATTTTGGGGTAAAATAAAAAAAAAGAGTTGCGAACAAATTTGGCGGCGCCATAATCGTGCCAGTCGGCGGGAACGACAAAAATAGGGGCTTGCATGTCTCAGTCGCACGCTAAGAGGAACAATCAAAATCAAATTAAAATCAAGGTACTTTACCTTGAATATTTGTTTTGGCATTAACTTGGAACCACACATACATCTAAAGCACACTTTTAATAAAATCAATGTAGCTAGCTTTATGTAAATCCCGAGCAAAAGGAATATTAAACAAGATATCTCCATGCCCTATGGCTACGAGGTAGATTGCAACAGGGAGATAACCGTATGCTTCGACCTGCATTGAATGCATCGAAGATAAGAGTACATCAAAACCCATACAAAATCTTTTCGTGTGGAGAATGCATCCATTGGGCAAATATGAGTTCTATTGAGATACGTTTTTCCAATGGAACGAAAAGCAAGTTTAACACCGTTTAAGACCCTCGGGGCATCAACTTTTAGTAAGCTTTTTTATTTTTGATATGTTTTGATGATACATAACTTTGACCATGCTCGTGTTATACGAATTTGTTCGGCGTTAATTTTTGCTCTCCAGGTAAATTGACTTTGAGGCTGACTTTTTTGATTGATATGAAATGCATATTGTATGTCAAATCCTATCCTTGACTTTTAGGAATGTGCTCTTTTGAACTTTATATTACTTTTGTGTCTTCTAGTATGTTTGCACTCGCACGTACTTTAATAACGACACATTAAAACCTTTCAACCATCTTCATTCCCCTAATATTAGGACACATTTGTCTATATATTTGCTCCCAAGTGAATAATATGTTTTTGGTTGTTATCACACATTACAAGTTGCAATAAGATGGCTTATATCTCAAGCCCTTCAAAAACATCTCCTTGACTTGTTCAAGTCAAAAATAACTCCTCTTGTGAATGCTCATGTACTTGTAAAACCGTATTCAAGGCAAAACAACATGATAAAACATAGTCTCTACTAAAGGTCACTTCCCTCGGTGAAAAAATGCGCAAACTCTAAAAGTCAACGAGGATATAGCACATCGTACAAATAGATAACAAGTAGATAACGCCTTCGCATCTCGGCATAAGGCTGTAATAGATTACAAGTTCTACCCTAATCATGGTTTGAGAATGAGGCTGCTGAATTCATATCTTGAAACACAACATTAACGACGAATTTAAAGCATGCAATCCTCATCCAAAATCAGTAATATCCAGCTGCAAATCCAGATCATCCAAATCCTTGAACAAATCCAGATCATACTCGTGGTGTACATAATCTGAAAAATCTGCATCTTCCGGCAAAGGCACAGGCAAGATATCGTCACTTTCTTCGTGCGAAACGGCGTACAGCGAATGGTGGAACTCCAAGAATGGCTGGGGTGGTGGGAGGAGAGCTTTTGAAGCCAACCCAGGTTCTCCCTGCGGATCCGTAATTCTCGGAACCTTGGATTTCGGCGGTTTTGACGGGTCGAGGAAGGGTTTGTGTTTGCCCAGATAGTGGGACCTTGGGCCTGATCGGGATCGGTGAGCGTCGCACGTGGGAAAAGCAGCGGCCGACCGTCCCGGGTTTTCGCCGATCTGTGAAGCCAGCCTGCAAGTTGGGAAAAAGGAATAAATATCAACTAAACGAAGAAATCTATCGAGTTTTTCATTGATCTGAGCACGCTAATTAGCTTACGGCACAAATATTTAGAGACCTAAAAAGAGTGAAAAGTAGTATTCTCAAAGTTTGGGACATTGCAGAAGATTGTTGTTGCAGATATCAAGCAAAGGTAAAGCAGATAAACACTAGAGATAGATTTCGCTAGATGGAAGAACGCGAGCTTACAAGAACCGTTGAACAGATTTCACATTGCCCCAACAACAGAATGAGAAAGAGTTTATATACGACTCCATGCATAGTATGTGTATGGGATCTCTGATGGGACGCATCAACTGTTCGCGAGCATGATGTCATATTGGGAATGAAAATATGACTTGGGACTCGAGGAACATTACTAACAATTATGATATGAAAACTACAACAGTAATTCACATTAAAAGAAATGTTGTAAATATCGGATGTAGGCGATATTTATTAGATGTCAGAGATATGTGTGGGTTATTTTAAAATATTGGATTTTTCATATCTCACGAATAAAAAATATGTATTAAATATAGTTATATGTTCTAAAACTAAAAAACTTACCCCCCTACTCGCCCACGGCCTGCGTCTCTGTCTGCGGCCTGCGTTTATGTCTGCGGCCGGGCTCCAGCGGCCTGAGTTCTCTGGGTGTGCTTCCTCTTCTCTCCGTGGTTCCACCCTCCTCCTCGGGCTTCTTATAGCCTTCGTTCTCTGTCCTGTGGGGTCCACTTATTCCCTGCCTGCAACCTTTTCTTCTCCAGTCCGCTGCGAGCTCCCTTCTCGCAGACTCTTCTCTTAGTCCGCTGCTGCGAGCTCATTCTCGCTCCGTCTCCCCAGTCTGCTGCCCGCTACCTTCCTCTCCCTAGTCTGCTGCCCGCTCTTGCTGCAGTCTGCTGCCTACTCCGGTCCGGTCCGAGCTCTCTCCTCGCTCGCGACCTCCTAATTTAACCTACCGTGGACTGCCCCACCCGCTGCGAGTACTCTTCTCGCGGACCTTCTTCTTAGTCCGTCGCGACCCTCCTCTTCTTTGCGTGCTCCAGTTCGTTGCGAGCTCTTGCTTCCGTTCGTTGCGGGTTCCTCCTCCAGTCCGTTGCGACCCTTCTTTTCTTACGGACTGCTCCAGTCCGCCGCGGCCTATCTTATCTCGCGCCTTGCTGCGCTCTGCCTTGTCACCGCGCTCTGCTCGCCGCGACCTGCCCTAGTCGCCGTGACCTCCACTAGTCGTCGTGACCTGCTCCACGAATCCAGGTTCTTGCTCGCCTCTCTTTCTTGAGGGCTACGCTTCAGTCCGTTGCCTGCTACCTCAGTCTGCTGCTTCAGTCCGCTGCCGCTATCCGCCATGGCATCCAGTGACTCCACTACAGCTACCTCCTCTTTGCCCGCTCGTGCTGCTACCTTGCCTTCCGAGATCCGTGATGAACTTCGCATCACAACTCTCTCTCTCAGCGGAAAGACTAACTATGTCGAATGGGCTCATTCCGTTTGACGTGTTCTGCAAACAAAGGGTTTACTCCATCACCTTACTCGGGCCAAACCTGCTGATCCCTCTGATGACTGGCTCCGCGATGACGGCCGAGTCCAATCTTGGTTGCTCAACTCCATGGACACAGAGTCTTACCGGATGGCAATGTATTACGAAACCGCTAAGGAAATATGGGATGAGCTGCACTCCCTCTACTCTGGCCGGGATAGCTTACAACACTTCTTCAACATCATCTCTGCTCTTCAGTCACTGGACCATGGCACCACTGGTGACTTAACTTCCTTTGTTGCCAAGACCCGAACACCGGTGGAGGCCTGGATACAGCACCAACCTCCCTCTGTCGACCATGCTACCCAACGGGCGCAGAAGGAGGCTGTTGGGATCGCTATGATGATGGCTCGTGTTCCTAGTCATCTTCACAGCATCCGGGCACAGATTCTCTCTTCTCCTACAACACCCTCTCTGTCTGATGTTTGCTCCATGGTGCTTAAGGTTACACCTCCTCCCGAGGCTCCAGCAACCTTTTCTCCGGCTTTGCTCCAACAGCCCCTACTCCTGCTCCGCCTGGTCGGGGATCTTCAACTCGGGGAGGCCGCTTCACGTCTCGTGGTCGGGGACGTGCCAGTCGTTCTACTCTCAAGTGTACTTACTGCGGTCGTGATGGCCACCTTGAAGCTACCTGTTATCGCAAACATGGTTTGCCTCCTCATCTTTCCGCTCCTACTGTTGCTCCTGCTCCTGCTCCTGTGAGTCCCTCTACCACCGACCCCTCTTCTACTACTCAGAAGGATATCAATGACCTCTGGCTACAGATACTGCAGCTTCAAGGTATGGTCAACTGTTCCTCTGGCTCGGTTGCTTCATTCTCTACTGAAGGTATCTCATGTCTCTCCTACAACTCTCAATGGATCCTGGACTCTGGGGCCACCCATCATATTACCTCTCGGAAACCTAATCAGTACATGCACACTAAGTATCTCAAGTTTATCACTGTGGCTAATGACGATACTACTCCTGTGTCTGGCGCTGCGGATCTGCAACTTACTCCTACTCTCTCCTTAACCTCGGTCCTTCATGTTCCAGGATCTCCCTTTAACTTACTGTCTGTTAGTAGGCTTGCTCAAGATCTTGATTGCTGTCTGATCTTTTCTCCCTCTTCTTTTATCATGCAGGATCGTCGAACACAGACTATCATTGGTAAAGGACGGCTATCAAACGGGCTTTACCTCCTGGACGCTCTTCCCACTTCACTCTCTGTTGTCACCTCCGTCAACTGGCATCGTCATCTTGGTCATGCTGCTCTTCAGATTCTCAAGAAGGCTCTTCATGATGTCTCTTTACAGGAATTTTCTTGTGAGTCTTGTATCTTTGGCAAGCAACATCGTACTTCTTTCCCTCCTGTATGTGACCGGATTAGTACTCCGTTTTCTTTAGTTCATTCTAATATCTAGGGTCCTTATAAACTAACCAGTCATTTTGGTTATCGCTACTTTGTAACCTTCATTGATGACTATTCACGCCTCACATGGCTTTATTTACTTCGTGATCGTACAGAGCTAACTTTTGTTTTTCGTGCGTTCATTCTTAAAATACGTACGCAATTTTCTACTACCGCACGCACGCTTCGCACTGACAACGCTCGTGAATAGACTAGTCGATGCTTCTACAACTTATGTACCGACTTTGGGATAATTCATCAAACTTCGTGTGTGTACACACCCCAGCAGAATGGTGTGGCCGAGCAGAAGAATCGTCATCTTCTTGATGTCACTCGGTCACTCATGCTTCAAATGCAAGTTCCCGTTGAATATTGGAACTTTGCTGTCGGAACTGCTTGCTACCTCACTAATCGTATGTCATCATCCGTTCTTAACTTTGCTACTCCCTTCAGTCTCTTGTTTCCTTCCCAGTCCCCGTTTTCTCTCACGCCTCGCACTTTTGGCTGTGTCTGTTATGTTCACTCTCTCGGACCACCAAGTGACAAACGTGCCGCCCGCGCCACCAAATGTGTCTTTGTCGGCTACTCTCACACCCAAAAGGGGTATGTTTGCTACTCTCCCACAATCAACAAGGTGCTCGTCTCCGCGGATGTTACCTTTGCTGAGGATGAGAGTTTCTTCTTTCACACCTCCACTCTACCACCTCAGCCCACAATTCCTCGTCCGGTTGTTCCCGTCACCTCTCTGCCTCCCACTTCTTCCGCTCCTCCAGTACCAACGTCACCACCTCTCCCTCCTCCTCCACCTACCTGTGTCTACACTCGCCGCTCGTCCAGGATTGCAGCCCGTCAGCAGCCCCCTACTACGGATGCTCTTCTGCGCCTTGACGATCAAGCACCATCCTCCACGACTCATCCCATGAGAAACTATGTATACCTACAACGCCTCTCTCCACCTCTTCGCACTTTTGCCCTCTCTCTTTCCACTATTTCTCTTTCTAACTCCTTTCAGGATGCTCTACAACATCTGGGCTGGCGTGCGGCCATGGACGACGAGATGGCAGCTCTTTGGGCTAACCAGACATGGGACATTGTTCCTCTCCCTCCTGGACAATCTTGTGGCTAATGTTGATCGTCTCAAAGCTCGTTTGGTGGCTCGGGGCTTCACTCAGCAACATGACCTCGATTACGACGAAACATTCTCTCTAGTGGCAAAACTGAGTACTGTACGGGTTATGATCTCTCTTGTTGTGCACCGCCACTGGCCCCTTCATCAATTGGATATCAAAAATGTCTTTCTCAATGACGATCTTCAGGAGACTGTGCATATGCACCAGCCGCCTGGGTTTGAGACCACGGGGGAGTCTCGTGTATGTCTTCTCCGGAAGTCTATATATGGTCTCAAACAATCTCCTCGCGCTTGGTTTGATAAGTTCAGTAAGATAGTTCCCGAGATGGGATTCACTCGGAGTTCTGCAGATTTCTCTCTCTTTACTCGTCATCAAACAACAGGGACAGTTCTTCTTGTCTATGTTGATGACATTCTGATTACAGGAAACGACACCATCAGGATACAGAAAATCAAACAACATCTGAACTCCGTTTTTCATACAAAAGACCTGGGCAATCTGTGATACTTCCTTGAACTTGGGGTTGCAAGGAGACCTGATGGACTGGTCTTATCTCAACGGAAGTACTGCATAGATCTTCTACAAAGTGCGGGCTACTCGGGATGCAAACCTACAGATACTCCGATGGACATGAATCATCAGCTGTCGAATCAAGACTCTGGGAATGACCCAGTTCTGACCAATCCAGAGTACAATCGACCTTTGATGGGAAAATTAATCTACCTCACAGTTATGCGGCCTGACATCTCATTCGCTGTTGGAGTGGTAAGCCGATTCATGCATACTCCTCGGACTTCTCATCTCCGAGCCGTCGAGCGGATCCTCAGATATTTAAAGAAGGCCCGTGGACAAGGACTTGTTTATAAGCCATCGTCTTTTTTATCTCTTGTTCTCTACTCTGATGCGGACTACGCCGGGTCTCTTGATGATAGACATTCCACCACTGGTTTCTGCACCTACCTCGGTGGACATCTTATTACCTGGCGCAGCAAGAAACAGATTGTTATCGCTCGCTAGACCGTTGAGGCTGAATATCACGCTATGGCAGCGGTCGTGTCTAAGGTCACCTGGCTAGAGGGTCTCCTCTGTGATATGGGTCTCACACTATCTTCTCCTGCTACCCTGCTCTGTGATAGTCAAGCTGTCATACATATTGCCAAGAATCCAGTGTTCCATGAGCGCACAAACCATATTGAAGTTAACTGTCACTACGTTCGAGAAAAGGTTCAGTCAAAGAAGATAGTACTGGAACATGTCTCGGCCTCCAGTCAAATTGCTGATATTTTCACCAAGGCTCTCTCACGGATTTTGTACTATCAGTTTCTATCCAAGCTTGGAGCTTATGACTTGTACGCTCCAGCTTGCGAGGGAGTGTTAAAGATAAAATAGAATTAGTCCATTTAGGAGGCTCATGCGTATTGGCCCATGTATAGCTACTTTAGTCTCACATTGTAAATATAGATATCTCTTTCTATCTACCTCTATATAAGTGTATGTATTCATGTACTTTGATAATATATACAATTACAGGCGAATTTCTCTCTCCTGTTTTCTCTCTTCTTACACATATAAAAGATCCATCTCAGTTAGAATATACATTTCATACTTCCATCATATGAATGAAAGAATGTAATCAATTGACTAGTAGGGTAGGGTAGTACCACTTATCTTCTAAGACTCTTTCACATGTCCTCTATGTCATCGCCGCAATATACACAAAGTTTTAGCATCTTGAGTGCTCGGGAGTATCTGGGAGTATCAGTTTTTTTTTAAAATAAATTTAAAAGAAAAAAATTTCAAGAGCCTCAGGAACAGTATCCAAGAATTTTCGGGAGTTTCCTGACTCCAAAATATTTTGGATATGATATGTAAGGCCATTGCAAGTGTTAGATTGTGGAGCCTGACTGTGTTGGGTGTACTGGACACTCGCCACGATGGTTTTGGGATTTTTCCACGTTAAAATCCTTGTGTGTTTTTGCTTGCTATTTTTCTGCGATTCTTGTGTGTTCCGCGGGCGTCGTATTTCCTAACAGCAAGTATTCGCGCTTCCTACCAGTGCATGAGCGTTAATTATCAATGCATTTCCCTCCTTTATGGCTTATCTTTTACTGTAATCGCATTTACTATTTCATTAAGTATCTTGTATGAAGTTGATTGCCAGAATGGATAGGGACACGCCCCATTGTCGGCAGTGGAACATGGATTTTCTTTTGCGAGTATATTACTAAACCAGGCGGAAGAGAAGAGGGCAAAAGGCCCTGTTACCAAGTTGACGTGAGCTCGCCCGTAACAGGTCGGTAGGGTTGTTAGAAGATGGTTAGAGGCGGGGAAGAGAGTGGTGAAGGATACCATGGAGCCATAGGAAACTTATTGACTTGATGGATATTGTTCTCGAGTCCAGACTCAGTGAGTCAGTAGAGTCTTTCTCTTTCATCCAGCATATACATGTACTTCATGAGTCGGTCCATAAGAAAATTGCATCTAGTAATGATTATTATAAAGATCAAACAGACCAACACACGTGAGAACAAATTTTTGAGACAGAAGAACAAGTGTTGGTTTGCATTCGACCTGGGAGGGCCCTGCAAGGACCAGCAAAGAAATTAAGCGTTTCCAGAATGGGTCCCGATACAGTCGTACATCAGATTGGTACAAGGACCAGTAAAGAAATTAAACGCTCATAGAATGGACCCATATACAGTCGTGCAGCAGATTGGTACTAACGCATATGAAATTGACATCACTCATGGTATGAGAATCAGCCAAGTATTCAATGTAGAGGATCTGACTCCTTACTACGAGAAGCGCGTGTATGTGGACCTGTTACGGATCCACGTAGGGGGCGTACGTACAAGCGCCGCGAGCCTCGTGTGGCGTCCGCCTAATTTTATCTTCATATGTTGTATTCGCATTTTTATGATTTCAGCATTTTTAATCCTCACTTTTTGTTAAGCCTTGTGAGGGGGCGTATTGGTATTTTTACCTCCCACTTGAACTTTAATAGGAGGAGGGTTCGGTTTGGAGAAGTAAGAAGTTATTAAGAAATCTCTTTTCACTCTCTAGTTCTCTCTCTCTCTCTCTTTCTTTCTATCGGAACTCGCCGAACCCAAGCTGCTCCTGCACGCCGCACGCCCCGTCCGCCGTTGCCACCATAAAATCCTGGAGATCCAAGCCGATCTCCACCTCCTCCTTCCTTGAGGATTTCCCTCCTCTCTCTCGGGTCACACGCTCTCAATCTCGGGCTCGCAACAGGACCCTTTCACCACAATCCTCCCAAAGCCTTACCCTCTCATTGCCCCTACCAGTCCCTCTCTGTTTCCACCTGATGAGACTGCTCCATGAGGATCGCATTGCACCACCGACAGTTCCACCGACCCATCAATCATATGGAGATACCATACAGCCAGAGCCATCTAATTCTACAGACGACATACTTCAGGTTATCGGTAACGACTTCTACACCGCAGGCCGACGAGATATTGTGCGCTATATTGTCCGTTGGAGCGGTCAGCCTCTACACAATGCTACTTGGATTTCTTAAGAGGAGCTTGAGAGACTCGTATCGCGGCTACACGGTGAGTACGGTCATCTTCACTTACTGGAGATGAGTGCTTTCAAACTGGGGGGAGTTGATGGCGCGCAACGCCCAACATAGGTGTATTCCCGTAGGAAGCGGTGATCCACTACCCAGTCAGACGATTTGAGTCTGTGGTTGCGTCCAGATGGTCTATCCGAGTCAAGTTCATAAATTACGTTTTTTAGTTGTATTTGACGCCCGATCGGCCCAAATAGTACGAGCTGTTCGATTCGGGTGCTGGTGTGTCTAGCAATTTTGATTTAAGGTTATAAAAAATGGTGGCAGGTAGTTCATACGGGGTATCGAAGGCTTGTGCAGTTTCAGCAACCGCTCGGTCCTCTCTTCTTCTGGTGCAACGCTAGAAGAGTCTTCTTCCTGGTGCGACTCCAGGGTAAGCACCTCGCGTCCCTCCTCTACCCCTCCGACCAGTCTGCCACCACCTACAGCCACAGCCTCCCCTCCCAACCTCTGTTTGCCTTCCGTCCACTGATCACACCGCATGCAACTTTCGATTTTCTCCCTTCCGCCTGCCGCATTTAGCCACCCCACTACCCAAGCCCGTCAGCCCCTTCCATCCCATATCCCCACCTCCAAAGTCAATCCCCGCCTTACCACCAACACCTTGAAGCTTTTCCCCAGCCGACAGCCCCAAATATCCCCCATCATGAACCCCTTCTAACAGCCACTGCACAATTCCCCTAGGCCACCACAGGTCTAGATCCCTACTTTCGACACTTCCCCCGGTTGATATGACCTTGGATGCCCGTAAAAAACCTTCTTTGTCGCCGCCTGCACACGTGAGTTGTGGTTTGATGTTTTATTCTATGTTGTTGTTTATTTTGGCACCGACCTGTAGTGAATTTATGTTTTATTTGATATTGGTTCATTCGTTGTGTAATTTGCAGAGTTTATTTTGTGCGCACTAAATAGTAATAGCGCCTCTGTCATTTGAAGAATTGATACATGTTTTCCCAAAATTAATATTTGTGATTGTTCGTGCCTCTATTAATTTTTTATAATAATTAATTAGTGCTGCAATTATTAGTGCGGACCTACTCTTGCATATTCGTCATTTTTGTCACAAATTGTGTTGCAATTAGATTGTCCATCCGGAGTCGTCCCTCCACTGCATCACAAGGGACTTCCTCGTGGTCTCAAACCATGTGTGAGGGCTCTACATTTTAAATGTTCCTCTAATAGTTCTCTCCTTTGTCACCTCTGTCGATTGGCATCAGCGCATTGGGCATGCTCCTCTCCAAATTCTCAAGAAAGCTCTTCCAAATCTTCCCTCACCGGCTACTCTTTACTGCGACAGTAGAGCTACTATACATGTTACCAAGAATCCCGTATTTCATGAATGTACCAAACACATCGAAGTTGACTGTCACTTCATTCGGGAGAACGTTCAACTGAAGAAATTGGGATTAAAACATGTTTCTACTGCTAGGTAAGTAGTTGATATTCGCACTAAGGCCTTACCACGTCCGTTATATTATCAGTTCCTGTCCAAGTGTGGTGTTAACAATTTGTATGCTTCATCTTGCGGGGGAGTGTTGAATAAATTATGTACAAAGCCCAATAGGAGGACCCATTTAGAGCTCACTTCCTCCTTACACTTTAGTCCCACATCTTAGAATGGGATTAGTTCTCCTCTTATTCCTATATAAGTGTAAAAATATTTGCATGTACTTGAGTGAATGAAATGAAAAAAAATTATTTTCTGTTTTCCCTTTTTTCTGTTCTTTTCTACACTAACAAACAATTAAGCAAGGAGAGAACGTTTTACAAGAGAAAGAAGATGCTTGAAGATACTAGAGATTGTGTTTACTAATATTTGAGGGCATTGAAAATGTTTAATATTTTTTTATGTACTCTGTGACATAATTCTGTTTCAAAAACCTGTTTTTATTATATTTACAAAACTTAACATTATGAATGGCCAATCTGATCATTTAAAAGTAAACAACTACTAAATAGTTGTTCTTCCAAACAGATAAACCAAAAACATCATTTTGAACATCACTAAAATAGAGATTCCCCAAATAGTCTACAACTTCTTCATCACTACTTTTCTGACAACTCCACTACTTTCCCACCACTACTTTCTCAATAGCCCACAACAATCCCAAACAGAGCCTAAATCCACCAAAGAATATAAGAGAAAAGGGAGAATGCGTAGAGATCAGTATTATCATAAATTAGGTTTTTGTCAATTTATAGGTTGTTTATAATGATCTCCCTTAATTACACTGTGATGGAGATCAATCACATCATATTTGAAAGACTTACAAGGTTGACATTTTTGGATCGTTAGATGGATGATCGGAGTCCGTTATCGCGTCAGGCTCATTTTTATGCATTTTTCATGTATTTGTTTTTATTTTTCGGGTGTATACTTTGGGAATTAGGTCAAGTAATCTGTTATGGGCTTAATTTAACAACGGTAACTCGCCGAAGTGTTGATCGGAGAGGGAGATGGCGGTGGTGGGGGATACAACGGAGCCCTTAATCGCGGTTGCCTAAGCGAGGTTGCTCGTTGGAGGAGAGAGTCACCAATATCTCACAACAAAGGACAGGGAAAACTAGACTTCATTTCATGGTAACCAAATATACAATACTCATGCTTTTATATAGGCTACAACATATAAGAAGACAACACTAATGATGACACCTAATATTAGACCCGGGACTCGAGGCTCCTACATAATGATAACAACTAGAAACCTAGATAATAAAAATAATTATAATAATATGCAGCACGTAACACATCATAACTCATAACATCTCACCCTTCCTCCAAAAAAAGTTTGTCCTCAAGCTTTATCAGATGACCTCGTCGTCAGAATGCTCAACGTGCAGGTAGAAAAGTTGATTGCATTGGTGGTTGCGAGTGCACTGCTCGTCGAAATTGAAACATAATACCTGAACGCGGCGGTACAACATCTCAGCCCGAGATAATCGGCGAACCGGTGGGGTCGGGGGACCCTCGATACGGCCTTGTTGAATAATGTTGGTGGCAGGTGGATAGACTGCCTGGGCCAGCTGGAGGCGACGATTGCAGAGCCGGGCCAGACACATAGCAGTCACTAACTCCGGAGGGGCCTCAAACTCAACATCCAGTCGCAGTCGCTCGCTAAGTCCAGCGGTGAAAATGTTGACTCGCATATCCGGGGCAAGAGAGACCGAAACATCTGATACCAAGTTGTTATGGGCTTACTTTCGTAACAACGGTAACTCGCCGGAGTGTTGATCGGAGAGAGAGATGGCGGTGGTGGGGGATACAACGGAGCCCTTAATCGCAGCTGTCTAAGCGAGGTTGCTCGTTGGAGGAGAGACCAACATCTCACGACAAGGGACAAGGAAAACTAGACTTCATTTCATGGAAACCAAACATACAATACTCATGCCTTTATATAGGCTACAACATATAAGAAGACAAAACACTAATGATGACACCTAATATTAGACCTGAGGCTCGAGGCTCCTGCATAATGATAATAACTAGAAACCTAGATAATAAAAATAATTATAACAATACGCAACATATAAAATATCATAACTCATAACATAATCTGATCGGTCAATTTGAACCATTGGATCCCCCAACCTAATCCCCCCGCTCATATCATGCTATCATCAGGTTAGGACAAATTATCGAGGGATTCAGATGAAGAAATTCATGTCGGACGCGTTGGTGTAACTCCAGCTCCACGCGGTGCGGCACCGCCCCCAACAGGTGCTGGCGCTCCCTTCTGTCACCTCCCTTGCCTCCAGCGTCCTAGTTTAAGCCCGCCTCCTCGACCTCCCCAGACTTCTGCCACCGCCTTTGAAACCCTCCATCAACCCGACAACCACCCCCACAGTCTTCAAAATTTCTTCCCAGTGTTTTACAGACTTTCTTCCTTCTTCCAGAGCCTCCACCAACTTCGCGACAACTCCCAACAACCTCCAATCTCCTTTACCATCCCTTCGACAACCCATGTACAACAGTCTTCTCCCTTTCGGACAGTCGCCGCTACCATCGGAGCTTCCCCACCACCACCGGCATCGATTACTTGGTGAACCTGCATTTCAGCTTCATTTTTGTTGCATTCTATGGTTGTTACTTGCCTTTCTAGAATATTTCGCACATATTAATTTGATATATCACTTTCATTATATGTGCATTGCTTATTCACCGGGCATTTACTTTCGGTGCAATCTCAATTAATCTTCAACTAACTTTCATTTACTTAATTTGAAATATCTATGATTGAGTGTAACTCAATTGTGTGAGTTTTATGTTTTATTAGTTAAATAATTAAGTGTTGGGAATGCTTGCTTGATTGAATCATTCACGAGCATTGCATTAGAGTTTAGGGTTTGAGTCGGCGGTGTCTTGTTCATTGGATTGTGCGTGTTTTCTTCTCTTACACATCTTCATATTAGGGTATGTTATAGGTCTATTGCATTCATCATGTATTCGCTTGCATTGCATTTAGGTTAGTGCAACACGTGTCTGTCACCTGTAGATTCATCTTGCGTCACATTGAAAGTCGTTGATATAAAACAGGTGATATAATTATATGATTCTGAACGTATCCATGGAGTACATTTCAACTTATCTTGTGGCTCAACATCTACAACAAGCTAAGTAATCCATGAAAAACTCAGGCAGCAAAGCAAATTCGTTAGATGTAGTGAAATTTCAATTATCTTTATTATATATATTGCATGCATATAATATTCAAGTATTTGAGTAAACTATAATATCCACCATAAAACATATTCCATAAAATTGTAGCTGTTTTTAATAGTCAGTCTTCCTTATTAAAATAAAATAGAAAAACAAATGTAAGAGAAAAAATGAATATATATATATATATGTAAGAGTAACAGTGCACGGAGGGTCCCTCATGCCCCAAGCGACAGTATCCCGGACACAGTATTTCCCCGACGCGATGACACTTACGCTGCTCGCAAACCCCGCGTGCACACGACAAAATCGAGTAACGGGCGGAATACAGCGCTCGGGGGGTCTGCGAGTGGCGGGCGCGCCGTCACGCCAAAGCAATGTCGTGTCGGGGTACTATCGTGCAGGGCACGAGGGGCCCCCGTGCACTGTCACTCATATAAACATACATAATAAATAATTAGAGTATTTTATTAACGTTTTAGTTCATAAAGGATTTATCCACGGTCGAATCTTAAAGAACAATATGTCATTGGACAGATATCATCGAGTCAATCAATACTATGTTATTGTATTACTTTGAATTTAAATTAAAACATACTAAAATTGTTTAATTCAAGTTATTGTTCACTGAATAAAAAAAGGGGAACACGGGAGGCGTGTACGCGTCGATTATTTAATGTAGATGCGGGACTTCACATATAAGTAATACAGATATATATTCTAAATAGTCACTAAGTTTTACATTTATGTTGAAAGTAAAAGAACTTGTTTAAATTTAAAAACGGAATTTTATTTTTGGTTTACGTCTAGGCCAAAATTTAATCTTGCAATTTATCTGTAACATCTGTAATTTGGCAAGACGCTTTAGAAAAGAAGGATTTTAGGTTGAGCGGGGCAAAGACGGAGTATATGGATCTTAATTTTAGCAGTACAAGAAGGACGGATGACTTCGTTATTAAGTTGGGTGATCAAGATATTTCCTACAGTGAGTGTTTTAAATATCTTTGATTGATAGTTCAAAACAACGAAGGTATTGATAAAGATGTGACATATAAAATCCAAGCGAGATGGTTGAAGTGGAGAAGCGCGCCAGGGATCTTATGTGATCTTAAAGTACCATTAAAACTTAAGGGTAAGTTTTCTCGTACTGCAATTAGACCAGTGATGCTCCATGGTTTTGAGTGTTGGGCAGTGAATTGTGTACATGAGCAAAAAATGGGAGTTTCAGAGATGAGAATGCGTAGGTGGATGTGTGGACACACAAGACTGAATAAAAATAGGAATGAAAGTATCAGGGATAAGACAGGAGTATCACCAATTGCAGAGAAGATGCGAGAACCTCAACTAAGATGATTTGGACACGTACAAAGAAGACCATTAGAGGCACTTGTTACGCGTTGTGGGAGTCTAGTCACTAGGCATGTTAAACGAGGGAGGGGTGGACCAATAAAGACTTGGAATGAAACTATAAGGAAAGACATGATGTACATAGGCATTAGTGAGATTATGACAAAATATAGGGCACAATGACGACAAAAGATCCATATAGCCAACCCCACTATTGTGGGATAAAGGCTCGAGTGTTGTCGTTGTATCTGTAACTTAATGTGATAATAAAATGTAATTGCATGTTTCAATTTTGATTAGCCGTTTGTGTACGCAATCGTCGGATTGAAGTATATTTATCCCTCGTAGTTGTGATCTCAAATTAAATTTTATATTTAATTGTTTACGAATTTTTGATATCGGCGCATTTCAAATTTTGTGCGGGGGAGCAACACTTAGGCTTATATGTTATAGAATGGAGTGGCATAATTGTAATAAGGTGGAATAGTCTAATTGGTCAGAAATACGATTTCTTTTTTCCTCCCACGTCTCCATAACCGACCTCCATTTTGTTTCCCTCACGACCCGAGAGAGAGGAGGATTAGGGCTTTCAGTTCTCGTCCCAATTGATCGACGGCGTAGCACCTCCTTTCAATCTTTTTCGTCGTCGACGCCTAGCGCTGGCCCCGTCAACACCTCCAGAAACCCTTGACGATGTCTCCTCACGCTCGTGGAGTCCGTTCGACCATTTTCTTCCTCACCAGTAGTTGTTGACAACCATATAGAGTGGTTTTCCTTCCATTTCCGTGTCGTCGGCTGTCGTCTGGAGCCCCTCTCTTTCCCAGTCATTGTATCTTCCAGGTAACGACCAAAAACCCTTCTTCGGATGGATCTACGATTTCTCCTCCTATCTTTGAAATTTCAGACATGTGACATGCAGTTTGGTGTTTTTCCTTCTGCGGAAATTTTAAAAGCCCTCAACGAAGCTCCCCGATCAAGGCTTGTGGTCGATAGTACCTTCCCTATCAATTTTGCTCAGATTTTGTGTTGCCACTTTTCGATTTCAGTCAAAATTTGTTTTCAAAACCACCTTATAAGCCATATGGAATTTTAATTATGGTTTGGTTCAACAGTACCAAGCGTAGCCGAGGACATTTCCGTATCAGAAATAGTAACCCCGCTATTAGAGAAGTGGTAAGTGACTTTATTTTATTATAAAACAATCCTTAATTTCAGAGAGATATATATTAGGGGCAGCTCGGTGCACAAAGCATCCTCGGGCAGGGTCCGGGGAAGGGTCCCACCACAAGCGTGAAATGTAGGCAAACCTTACCCTGCATTTTTGTAAGAGGCTGATTTGAGGACTCGAACCCATGACCTCAAGGTTACACGGCAACACCTTAACCGATGCGCCAAGGCTCCCCTTCTTCAAAGAGAGATATATAACTAGGTTAAATTCCCTTTTAGGTTCCTTGAGGAAATAAGCATCCTTGTTACTTGGAGATCAATTTAGTGATTCATAATATTTCTTTTAGAGAAACATGCCGCCGTGTCGCGTCTATGAGCGCCGCACTGCTGAGGTAAGAAACTCTTATTCTTTTCGGTTAGACATAGCAGATAGTTTGCATAAAAATGTCCTTCATTATTCAGTAATTTCTTATAGTTAAAAGAAACTACAACTATTAATAGAAAGTAATGACTAGGCAAAACGATCAGCTGTTACGTGTAGATCCAAAATAATATATTTCCTTTTCAGTTAGACATTCATAAATTGTAAAAAATTACGAAACATATGCTCACATAAATATTTAGAATGCGGGAAATATCAATCATATGAATATGAATTTTATTTGAGTAACTAATACGAGACACTGCCCACAATACACAGATGAATACGTAACCAGAGTAGCACTAGATAAAAAATGATTAGGAGACACGATCGAGACCTTCTCTCGTGATAGATAGAGGCGGACTATCTTACTCATAGAGCGTAGTGTACCGTATGAGCCTCAATTCTCGGGGAGACGAGACCCCCTTTAAGAGGGTTAGTAAATGCGAGTCCATGTCAGTGAGACGCTAGAACACCTGAGTTCGCTAGTAGGGACTCGAATCGTTAGATTATAATTGCGCATCAGAAACTACTCAGTCTAGAATTTAAAGAAAGACAAACATAAGCCAGTTAGAAATCAAGTATAGACTGAAGTTTAGAGATTCTTCGAGTCAACAAATTTTTGGAACTTGAGTAAATATGCTTAACATGATTGAACTAGAACAGATATTTATGTTGCCAGTATTTTTTAGAAAAAACATGCATAGTAAACCGGCATATATTTTTTCTACAGTATAAACATTTTACTTTAAAAGCATGCATTCATATTCTTTCAACATATTTTTAGTGTCACTAGCAGCAATAGTGGCTAACCCGTTTTCGGGCATATTTTTACAGGGGTCACAGGTGGGGAGTTAGGCCTAGGATGAGCGTGATTGCAAATATTCATCTTATAGTTTGTTTTCATTCAGTAGTTTATCATTTCAGTATTGTACTGTTATTTTTGACATGTATCAGGATTATCTAATGTTCTCATTGTATCGGACTATGTATAAGATTTCAATATTTCAAGCATTATGACTCTTTCCATTACTAGTTGGATCTGTGAATCAGATTTTGAGGTACCGATATTTAACCTTAATTGCATGTTTTACTTTCGTTGTAAGCTTACTTTTAGTATTTTTAATTATGCATATTATGTATCAGTTTTATTACCATTGCTTAGTTTACTTTTTATCAAGGGGTCCGGCCAGACTGCTGATTTGTTGTTAAAAATAGGTTGAGGTGTTACATTATGCACCATTTTGGGTTATCTATAATGTCTAAAGTTCATGAAATTTAGGATTTGATTACCTGAATCTGTTCTCAGCAGTTTTTGAATAAGGTTCAGCCAACGGACTTCCATGTGTTTCAGCAGATCTCCGCTCAAATGCTTGTAATGTAACATTGATTAATGGCGGGAACATAACATCAGTATAAGCTTCCTTTGCCAATGACAAGTCCAATGTCAACTCTACCTGATCAGTCACAACAGGAGCCTCCACCATAGGCAAAACTTTAACTTGTTCTTGATACCTCTCGTTTGTATCAACAAGGGCTGACATTACCAGTTCTTTGCAATGACTTAGGTTTTCCATGTCCATACCTGATTTCTTAGACAGAAAAGTAGAGAAATGATACCCACTTTGAGAAGACAGCAGACTCTGTGTTCGCTCAAGGCAACATTTCTCTCTCCATACTGCAGATAATATGGCGACAAAATGTTTTGGAAGAAGCAATTCATTGTCGGGTAGGTCACTTGTAACATTAAGTAGGGACCGTACATGCTCCTGCAGAAAACTTTGATTAATGTAGTAGTAATCATAAAGATAATAATCAAAATCAATGAAAATGGTAAGATCCATCAAAAGGAGAGTAGGAGAAAATGTTAAGAATGTAAACGTTTAAGATAAGTAGGCCTGTGCAGGAAAACCGAAAACCGCACCAAACCGCAAAACCGCACCCCATTCCAAACCGCACCGATCGGGTGTGGTGCGGTTCGGTTTTAGGGGTTTGAAAACCGCAGGTTTATTGGTGCGGTGCGGTTTTCTGTTCGTAAAATCCGTGTAAACCGCACCGCACCATAAGCCACAGTCCGCAATTGCAATTTGCAAACCGTGAACCGCAGCATACATAATGAATATTACCTACGGTTTAAAAAAATATAAAGTATAAAATGATTTGAAGAATTTCATATTTTCAATTCAATCAAAGCTTCAAAAGCAGCCCTGACTGACCATAGCTCAAGTTGACGACTCGGCAAGCCCTAGGTGTCCCACTCCCAGGCCCCAACATTCCCCCTTTGGGTTGCCGCCCTCTGCGGCTCTGCGGGTTGCGCTCTGCCCTCTCCCATTCTCCACCTCTCCGACCCTCTTCGTAGTTTGTCGTCCGTCTCTCTGTCTCCATCCCTCTCAGCCACTCCGGCCTTCCTTACCTCTTGATTTGTAGGCCGAATAGGTATCCTTGCAGGTTCATATTTGCCTTCATTTCTTGTCTTCAATCTTCATTGAATCATTGTTGTCGATTAAACAAACAAAGATACATAAGCTTCCTTGAATCATTGTTTATCAGTTTATGTATTTTCAGATTTAGCTTTAGATTTGTTTTAAGTGGTTTAGTTGTAGATTTAGCTTAGATCAGGTTATGTATTTCATGTTCAATGTTCATTCTAGATTATTTTCATATTTAGGGTTTTAATTATGTGCAGATCATTAATCTATTATAGCTATTAATTCTAAGATTTTTAGTTGACGGTAAATATTTTCAATAATCAAATGATAAAATAGTCTTGCCCAAATTCAAGAAGGGACAAAAAGCTGTAAAACCGAAACCGCACCGCAAAAACGACCGTAAACTGCACTGAATCGACACTGCACCCCACGGTTTCGGTGTGGGGCGGTTTTGGTAGGTCAAAAACCGCACCCCTATAGTAAGCACAAATCTAACCTGTGCCAATTAAAAAGCTAAACAACAAAAGCCTTTGAAATTTTACGAGCAGACAGGCAATGGGTGCCTCAGCGACAGTACGCCCGCCACTCACAATTCGCCACAATAGGACGTCGATAGACGGAAGGGCGTCACCACACTATGCATTGGAACTATGAACGGCAGGCGTACTGTCGAATGGAGCACACCTAAGCAGAAAGCTCATAAATACAAATTAGCTAGCCATCAAGAAACATTTTTATAGCACCATTGATCAAAGATATTGCTTCTGTCAATAGCAGAACCAACTAAAAGTAATTGCTACAATTTTTGTATTTGTTACTTGTAATATTTTTTTCAAAAAATAATTGAAAGATTGTGATAGGATCGCGACACACATCGTCCTTCACGGCTAATGTATCGAAAAAATCAGATATTTTATGTCATCTTGGTCTCAAAAATAACATGTCGGCAAATATGTCAAATATGTTGGATGACATTTAAAACAATGTTTATAACGCATTTACTCAACTGCCATTCTTTACCGTCTCATGACCACATTTCCTTTGACGTTCAGTCTCATATTGATTATTTAAAAGGACTGCTTAAGAATATTGCTAATGATTTGCGAGCAATCATGACAAATATAAACCCATAGTTGAACATCATCGTCGTCAATTATACATTTCTGAGGGAGATTGGGTGTTTGCCTATTTACCCCTGACACGTATCATAAGTTACAACAGAGGAAGTTTAACTCATTCAAGTTCGGAAACGACTCGGTGAGAATGCATGCCCACTAGATCTGCATGTTGAATTTGGTGCCTCACCAATATTAATTGTAGATCGCCTTGCGCCATTCTATGGAGATCCCCTTTGTGTCATCCTCCTCCCACCTGCAGCAACCCCACAGATACCACTCAGCTTCAAGTCGTTGACCACACGAACCACTGCAAGTCTTTGCGAGTTCTCGACAGGGCCGAGCTCTGTCAACCACGAGAGAATTGATGCATCATCTGTCGCATCCGGAGATACACCATAGAGGTTCTTTATTTTCATTATTTATTTTTCACGTTCTTATATTATTATGTATGTTTTAATTTTGCATGCGTATGTTTCATGTTTGTAGACAACTTACAAGGTTAACCGGCCAATACGACCATGAATAAAAAGATCTGGTAATTTAAGATAGTTAGAAAGAGAAAGGCAATCTCTCATTACTTAATAAATAAAAAATGAAATGAATGAGAAACTATATAGGAGGAAGTGTATAATTGCTCATAAATGAGCATAATTTGGGTAAGGAAGCAAAGATCAACGTATTAAAATCTGATATCAAATAAAATTTGAGAAATATAATTTGGTTATAAAATCCCCGTAGAATAAGAAAAGCAGGAGGCCAATATTTCAGAGTCTGGCGACAAAAGCCGCGTGTACAACCCCGTAGCCGGGCGAGTGGGACCCTCCCCAAACGTCAGCCTAGGGGCATGCTATGAGCGACGTTCTGGTACATCCCCGTTCGGAGACGTGCGAATGCTCGTGCATCGCGTGGAGGTTTTGTTTGTAAATACTACATTTATACATATGAATATATATATATATATATATATATATATATATATATATATATATATATATTTATTTATTTATTTATATGGGGAGAAATGGAGGGGGATTAAAAAAAAGAAATGAAGAAAGGGAGAGGTGGGGCTCAGGGACAGGTGGACAGCAGAAATAAAAAGAAAGAATAAAAAAAGAGGAAGGGGGAGAGAAGGGAGAGGCTCGGGTACATGAGGATAAAAGAAGGGGAGGAAAAATCAGGAAAAAGGCTCGGCCCGCCTCTATCAAAAATTTAGGGTTCTCCGAATTCTGGGAACGCCCAAAATGAGCGGCCGTCTCTAAAAAAAAACGACCGCTGCTCCAAAAGGGCCTCCAGCGACGGTAAGCAGTGGATCCGCCGCCGGCGCTATCGTTGCCTGCTGATCTCCTTATCCATTTTCATCTTCCTCGTGCTCCTCATCGTGATCCTCGCCGTCACCGTCTTCCGCATGCGGGATGCCACAACCACCGTCAATTCCATCAAGCTCGGCGGCTACAGCACAGGGCTCAACATCCCCAATCTTGGCCTCGACCTCAACGTCACGCTGGACCTCGATCTCACCACCCACAACCCCAATCGTATCAGCTTCCACTACGGCGCCAGCACCGCCGATCTCCTCTACCGCGGCGAGCAGGTCGGGGATGCCGCGATCCTGCCGGGGGAGATTGGCGCTCGTAGCTCCGAGCGGATGAACGTCTCGTTGACGATTTATGCGGCGAAGTTGATCGGCGAGACGGCTTTATACGCCGAAGCGCTGTCGGGGTCGATTGATTTCCAAACGACGATGAGGATTCCCGGTAGGGTTACGGTGATGGGGATTTTCAGGCATCACATCATCACCTACAACAGCTGCGATATGGCAGTGAATGTGAGCAATGGATCGGTGGAGAACTCTAACTGCAAATATAAGGTGTTGAACGGGTAAAGCTATCGCTGGAGTATAAGAGCCTTGGGGCTCAAGTTTGGCCGACCAAGAAGAAGGAGAGATCTTGAGTGGTCTTCTTGGAGCTCGAACCGTTGCGTCATCAATGCATGGTCAGCAGCAACGCTCCCTAGACACCGAGGCTCTTGCGAGATGTTCGGTTGCGGCTCCGCCAAGCACGCGACAAGGGTAACGATGTTTCAACTTGGGCACGTGAAGCCTTCAGTTTCCATATTCGCACGGAAGCCCCTCTCCACCAACGGGTGGGGGGAAGGGAGCTCCCCGACGGGTTGACGCGTACGTCCCCGCAGTTAATTGCATTAGTACCCGGAAGCGTGAGTACGGGTTTAGGCATGTTGTGTGAAGCCCATCCGGACGTGTGAGCCGGATTGGTGATGTTCTGGGGTTCCCGGAGAAGACTCCGAGGAAGTTGTTTATTTAGCCGCTTGCAGGGAATGCGCGTCACGAGCCCCAAAAAGGGGGTGTGCGCAATATGTTTGGTCCGCTGATGTTGGCCGACCGATGACTAGTTGGCCGCCGCTCGTCGAGACGTTGGCGTACAGGTGTTGCAGTACCAGGCGGGGAGTAGCGGGCTTAAGCCCAAACTTGTGCTGGCCCTCGAAGGCCTTTTTGTTTATATTTCCGGCCTGCGTGCCGAGTATGGAATTTATATTCCTGTAATATTTTTTAATATCTGTGATGCTCTGTGAATAAGTGGTTTACTCTTGTCTTGGGCGAGCGGCGTGTTCGTGAACCGCTCCCCCCGTGTGGGCCCCGAGGAATAGATGTCGGGAAGCCCCTGATGGCCCGTTGTCATCCTTTCAGAGTAGCGGAGTTCCGCTATTAGCGGCCCAATTGGGGTTGCGTAGAGTAGGGCTGCTGGGCGGTTTGGCGCCAATAGTAAGGCAGGCGGGGAGCATTTTACATAGACCCGAGGTGGCACCTCTAGTTAAGGAGTGGATCTTGAGATCCTCCTTAGATGTTCCGGTCGGCCAAGAGAGCCCTCCGAAGGTGCCTTAGCTCAGCCCTTGGCTTGGGAGGGGAAGAGTTAGTTAGTCTTCCGGGTTATGCGGCGGGTCCTCCACGCTGAGACCTTGGGTCTGTCCCTTGTGTTCC
>CM077153.1:16483364-16574451 GCA_039583875.1 Platanthera guangdongensis | reverse complement strand
CCCATAAAACTTTGTTTGATTGGATAATATAAGTGAATTTAGAAATCAGTTGTAACCTAACTCTAGAATGAACTCTAGTGGTAACCAAATGTTATTCGGAAACTTAGAGTAAACTTCACACAAGATGAGTAAATAGACCATCATTTTTCTAGTTTTATTTTTAGAAATATGCATGGTACACAAGCATTTCGGTTTTTTCTATAACACAAATTATTTTCAAAAGCATGCATACATTTTTTTTTCAAAATAATTTAAGTGTCACTGGAAGGAATTATTGTTCTTACTCTCACTTTGGGCTGACCCATGTTTGGGCATATTTTACAGGGGACTCAGGTGGAAAACTAAGTCTATGATGAGCGTGATATTGGAGTTGCTTCTATAGTTTGTTTTCCCTTTCAGTTGTTTTCCTTTTAGTACTATATTGTTTAGTATTGAACTCTTGTAATATTAATGTTTAAGAGTTTCTTTTGTATCAGACATATTACAGTATGTCAGTTTTTTGATTATTTGACTTTTCATCTTTTAGTAACTCTGTGAATTCAGCTTGATGAGGTATACTTTTACCCTTAGATGCACTTTCTACTTCCGTTGCAAGCTAAATTTTCAGTTCTTTTCAATTTCACCTGTAATGTGCTAGTTATAATACTGACATACTGTTTCTTAGTTTACTGTTTATCATTGGACCCGGTCAGACTGCAGATGCTTCTTCCGTAGGAGATTAAATACCAAACGAATGTGGCTCAAGTGCTCGGTACGGTCCATACTATAAATCAGGATATCTTTGAAGTAGACCACTAAGAATTTGCCTATGTATGGTTGTAGGATCTGCGTCATCACCCTCATAAACGTACTCGGCGCGTTCGACAGTCCGAACGACATAACCAACCGCTCATAAATGACATCCTTTGCTTTGAAGGTCGTCTTCCACTCGTCTCCTTCTCTTACCTTGATCTGATGGTAACCACTCTATAAGTCAATCTTCGAGAAGATGTAGGCACCAGTCATCGCATCGAGGAGATCGTCGAGACGGGGAATAAGGAAGTGGTACTTCATCGTGATCTTGTTGATGGCATGACTGTCGATATACATGCGCCAACTCTCATCCTTCTTCGGGGTCAGAGACAGCACACTGGCTCAAGCTCTCCCGAATGAAGTTCTTTTGAAGAAGATCGTCGATCTGCAACTTCAGCTCGGCATGCTCCGTCGAGTCAATCGATAGTGGGGAAGATTGAGAAAAGATGCCCTCGGGACTAAATCGATGGCGTGATGGATATCCCTTAAGGGAGGAAGCTCATCAGGTAGCTCTTCAGGCATAATGTCGGCATACTCGACCAGCAGGCGTCGAATGTCCGGATATACACTCTCCAAGTCTATGGCGGCGTCGGAGGCCAGGGTGGCGGCCACCACAAACATAACTCCTGAATCTAGGCTCTCTCTCTAAAAAAATCACCCTTTCTCGGGATGTGCAGAGGCCTAGCTGACTCTGCACTAATGGATGAGTCGACCTGGCCCTTGGGGAATCCCTGAGGTGGATCGGGTTGAGGGTGATCTTTCGTTCCTTATCAAAGAAGACACACGTGTTGGAACGGCCATAACATGTGGCATCGCGATTGTATAACTAGGGATGACCCAGAAGAACACGTGTTGCGTCCATCGGGATGACGTCACACCAAACCTTGTCCTCTACGGACGCTAGGTGGATCGACAGAAGACACCTCTGAGAAACCTGAATGGTCGACTTGTCCACCCAAAGGACATGATATGGACGCGGATGAGGCTCTGTGGACAGCTGCATCCTCTCAAATCCCCTATGTGGTATGATATTCACGCAGCTGCCACTATCGATGGCGAGTTTGCAGGGGTCGTCGACGCTCCGAAAATATATGTAAAATATCGAGGTGTGGCGCCAATCCTCCTCGATTCGTGGGGTATGAAGGAGGTGGTGGATGACTCCTAACTCTAATGATCTCTCAATGTCACTCTCAATTGTCCCCAACCTCGGCAGTAATCTCCTCCACTACCGCGTCATCTACCTCAGTACTCGCCTCGCTCTCATCCTCAATCAGCAGGTTTCTCGTGGGAGACTGAGCAACAATGTGTCATCTGCCCAAGCACCGATAACACTGGCCAGGCCCGGGTCTAGGGGATCCCGGGACAATAGCTTTGCCCTTCGCATCCGATGGAATGCGGGGGAAGGGCATCACGTCGATGCGTAGTCTGTCTCGGACCTGCAAGGCATAGGTAGTTCTCATACTCAAGTGCGAGTTGGAACACCTGCTCGACCGTCTCTACGCGATGAGGAATGAGCTCTCTCCGAATTTCAGCCCTAAGTATCGCTCTAAACCTAGAAGCGCTGGCATAGGCTCCTCCATGATATTACTCCTCACTACCAACTCATCGAATCGTGTCACGTAATCGACAACAAAAAGTGTCCTCTGCCGCAGTGCATAGAGTTGGTCGAGGAGATGATCTTGATACGATGCGGGAAGGTATTTGTCCGTCAACCGCTGCTTCATCCCGGCCCAACGAGCTACAGGATAATATCCATCTCTCTCTAACAAACTCTCCACACTAGTCCAAAACATCTTCGTCGGACCCAACAACTTCATCTTGGCAAATCAAACTCATCGCTCATCTCGTACCAATCGAAGAAATGATCCATGTCCATGATCCAGTTGCTAAAAGCCTTCGGGTCCAGAGGACCGTCGAAGGATGGCGCATCAATACGAAGGCGTCGAATAAGGTCATCCTCAGCCGAGGTGTTTTCATGACGAGGCGCTAAATAATCGTCATAGGGCTCATCAGGATCGTATTCATGTCGTGCAGGTGGGCCACGACCTCTGCGGGCCAGTGGCAGTCGTGGCTCATAAGGAGGGCAGGGGTTACCCATCGGAGCGAGATCACGACGATAATCATACGCAGGCTCGGGAGCTCCTCTCCGAGGAGCGGGGTCCCGACGTGGTAGCTCTCTTGCTTGTCTATCAAGCGGAGGTGGGACGTTCCGTGGATCGTCCACAGGCTCCTCATAACGAGGTGCTAGGGTCAGACCTCTAAGGGTTCCTAACTGGTCAACTCTAGTGTTGACCCTAGCGATGTCATTTTTAATGGTTGCAAATTTCTCGAGAACTAGGCGTTGAAACTCCGCGGTCATGTCCGAATTCGAACTAGCGGTCGGATCGTCAGTAACGTTCTGATCTCGAAACAAGCTACCACTACGTAGCATAAAGCGTGACTCGAACCTGGCTCTGATACCAAATGATGCAGGGATAGGCTGACAAAAAATTCAACAACTAACATACAACCTAAATGCAATGCGTGTGAAACAAAGATGCAACAATCCGGCTCAAGATCTACTAACAAGTAATTAAAATTTAATAAGCTCTAAAAAACAATTTGCACGATTGGATAACGAGTTAAGACGAATACAGAACAATTTATGATTACCACCGAGATGAAGCGCAAATATCATTCAAGTACACTGAATGCGTCCCGCAAATTAAACGACGAATAATGATAACAATCGCATAAGAGAATTAAAAAAACTCATGACAATAGTTCATTACCAAAGCATTCAAAAAGAGAAATAGAACATTCATACCTAGATTTACTCATGCATGTGGAGGAGAGAGTTAGGCATGGAAAGACGACGGCGGAGTTGACCTTGGCACATTGGTTGGTTCCACAGATAGGCTACGGGGGTGCGATGGGGGGAAGATCTGGTGTTTTAGTGTAGGGGAAGGATTGCGGGTAGGGTAAATGGGTGGATTGGGTAGGGGAATAGCACATCTGGGTAGGGGGTGTTGTGGAGATGGCGGTTGGGTTAGGGAAAGGTTGCAAGGATAGGGGAGGTTGCAGGGATGGGGGAGGTAGCAGGCTGGCAGAAACGGACTGGAGACGGCCTGGAAGATACGCCAGGGAGGGGTCAGCGGCTGTTGGTAGTTTGTCGGGACTAGGTAAATCAACAGGAGGGTGGCGGGATGGCCGGAGTGGGGGATGGATAGGGCTGGAAGGGAAAAGGGGGAGGTGCCGGGGCTGGGAGAGGATCGATCCAGGCGGGGCAAGGGGCGCACAGCAACAACAAGGCTTGGAGTCCGCCGAGGTGACAAACCAATTGCAAGAGCAACTTCCGATCCCTAAAAACAGACACACACACACACGTATATATAGGGGAGAGGGAAAATAAGAACTATGGCACCTTGATTGGACGACTAATATTGTTCAGGCCGATCGGGAGCCAAATACAACATGAAATAAATAAAGTAATATATCAAAATGACTCGAAACGACCATCCGGGCGCATCCGCGGACTCGGATCGCCCAAATGGGTAGCTGATGACCGCCTCCTGCGGGAATAAACACGCGTGTGTCGTCGATCGCCATCAGAACATGTTATGGTCCCGCCTTGGTCGCATAGTTCACCGACCGTATCTACTCTATTTTATATTTTTATTACGCACTTGTTTGATCCTCCGTATCTAAGCCAAGGAGGGGGCATTTTGGTGTTGCTACTTAAGACCCAGATGGGGAATTAAGATCCTAAGCAAGAAGAAGTATTTTATTTTTAACTCTCTCTCTCTCTCTCTCTCTCTCTCTCTCTCTCTCTATTCTCTCTCTCCCGTTCTTTACCTCCGCCAAACCGTAACCCGCAGCAACCCGCCTTCCGCCAAAAGCCGCGAGCCACCGACGCCGCACGAAGACCGCTCGCCTCCATCGCCACCATAGATCACCGGACCTCCAGGAAGACCTTTCCCTCCACCATCGAGGACTTCCCTCCTCTTCCCCGGTGTACGCACTCTCAATCCCGAGCCCATAACAGAACATTTGTCACAGATTAATGTCTAATGTTTCGAGAAAATAACACAGGAGAAAGACAATTTTGAAATAACAAAGAAAATTTTACCAAGTGGAACTTACTTTCATATAAAAGAGGTTCCTGGTCTTCATCAATTTCAGCTTCCAAATCGTCCTTGAACTTTTCTATTCTATCAAGCTCCCAGTCCTCTTCTTCCACATTGTCATTATATTCTATGGAAGATTTGTCGATTATTGGATCCCACAAGTCTAAAAAGCGCATAGCATATCTATCAATTGGTCGAAGCATGTTTTCAAAAGTTGAACTAGGTTCTCCGGCAGCTGCTGCCGCCGCCACCATCCGTTTCACATCCGCCAACATATCAATATCTTTAGATCCCCCGATCAAATTAAGAGCCTTCTCTTCATTAATATTATCAGCATAACTGTCCTTGTTGCCCATATTTCTGCGGTCAAATTTATGTTCATCGGGCTTAGTTTCATCGTCATTCTCATCATCATCCATTCTCGTTATAGCATCTTCAGAAAATTCTTGATTCTCAACTGCTTCTTCTTCCTCTACTCTTTTCAAAGCTATATAATCAGCTTCATCCTCTGCTTGCTTAATGGCTTCCTCAACATCGGCATTGGAAATATTTTCCCCCATTCTTACCGATCCAGTAGGATTAATCTCCTTACTCAAGTTTCCAACATGAATTGATTTATGATCAGGAAAAAGTTCCATTGGGTCAAGCTTTTTGAAGAATTCTGCGTTATAACTTCCACTTTGTATGACCAAATCATCGAGCAAACGCTTCTGATTTGCTTTCTTCAATATATTTTCTTCGATTGTACTTTCACTAATAAGTCGATATATATGAACTTCACGAGTTTGCCCTATCCTGTGGCATCTATCTTGAGCTTGCTGGTCCATTGCAGGATTCCAATCACTATCATAAAAAATAACAGTATCAGCCCCCACTAGATTAATCCCGACTCCACCACTCCGAGTTGACAAGATAAATAGAAAAAATTTTGGATTTGTGTTGAAACGCTGCATCAGAGTCTGCCTCTGTTCTGGTAGGGTCGATCCGTCCAACCTCATATATGTATAACCGTACAAATTAATGAAGGCCTCCAAGATATCAAGCATCTTGGTCATCTGTGTAAAAATCAAAGCTCTATGCCCTTCCGATTTTAAACGCCTTAAAAGGATAGAAAGCTCCTGTAGCTTACCGCAGTCGAACTGTATAAGACGCCTATCAGGAAAATACACTTGCCTACGTACAATGGCGGCTCTATAAGGAGAATAGAGGGGTGAGAAAATCTCCGTACATCTATCAACATAAGCTTGTGTCCGAAACATGTGAGATTCTCCAATATTGGACCAGCAAACAGGCGGAGGAGCACGTGCGGCCGGAATTGCAAATGTGAAGCTTTCAATTGTGTCTATTAACTTTTGGAATCTTTCGGCGGCTGAAAGAACTATATCTCCAAGATAAGACGAAAATTCCATGTAGCGGGACGGACTATTCTTCTGCTCGTGAATATCTGCAACCGAATGCTTAACAGTAATAAGTTCCCTAAGATTAGTTCCATAGACAGATTTCCTCTGACAGCGCAAATTATTCCACCACGCAATAGAAGCTGCTCTTTCTTTTAACTGATTCAATCGTTCTTCAAAAAGGGCTTTCTGAATTTCTTCAAAAACATTGGTTCCGGTGATGGTTTTGTGATCATAATGACCAGAGGATGGTGTCCCCATAAACCTCAGCATGTTGTCTTCAATTAAATTCGATGAACAAATGGATAAGACTTCCTCAGTCTCCCAAGAAGTCATGTTGAAGTCATAATGAGAAAATAAAAGATTCAAACCCTTCAGATTAACCTTAGAAAATGGACTAGGAGAGAAAATTGAAGAAACAGTTGAGCTTATTTGCATGTCAATACCAGCCATGTCATATGAGCTTATGATGGGACGACCCTCAAAAAGGTCAGGATGATTGCAGACCTTCCTAAGTTGCATTATCACACTAATCATGCCGAAAAAATTTGCACTGGCAAGAGTTGCTTGTGTTTCCGAGCTTGCAATAAAGTCTTCATACAAGTTCCTTTGCCTCCTCGAAAGCCTGCAATATATGACATGTTCCTGCTTCTTGGGGAGCTGCTTCTCCACATCTCTCTTTAGACGCCGCAGTATGAAAGGGCGAAGCACATTGTGTAACCGATCGACAACTTCCCTGTTGACCTTTTCCTGACCCTCGACCATCCCAGAGATCGGATTACTGAACCAATCCTTAAACTCTTGATGAGATTGAAATATATGAGGCATTAAGAAGTGCATCAAGGACCAAAGTTCCATAAGGTCATTTTGTAGAGGCGTGCCAGTCAACAGAATTCTCCTCTTTGAATTGAAATTCAACAGAGTCTGCCACCTTTGAGATTTCCAGTTCTTTATCAAATGAGCTTCATCAAGAATGAGATATTTCCACTTCTTTCTCTTAAATACTTTAGAGTCCTGTACAATTAATCCGTAGGTAGTGATGCACACATGGAACGAATTGGGTTTCAACCATCCCTGTCGCTTCTGTTTCCGTTCTTTTGCACTTCCATAGTATGTCAGTATTTTGAAAGCTGGGCACCACCTAAGAAACTCAGTCTCCCAATTAAGCATTACACTAGTTGGCACTACAATAAGATGCTGTCCCCAGATTCCCTTTTCACAGGCTAAATGTGCTAGAAGAGCAATTGTCATAATTGTCTTTCCCAAACCCATTTCATCTGCAAGAATTCCATTAAGCCTCTTGTCATACATGGTGACCAGCCAATCGAGACCAATATGTTGATATTCGCGAAGAGGATGCTTGAGGAGGAAAGGAAACTTAGTTCGCACTTTGGTAGTCGAGAATGTATTGCCTGTAGGCTGAGCGGATCTAGCGGCTGCCGCCGCATCAGCAATCATATTTTCGCTATCGCGCTTATCCAGAACTTTATCGTGTCCAAGTTTCGCGTCATCTTCCATGTCTTCCACATTGGAGTCTGGGAAATTTTCAGCAGGTTTTATGAGCTCTGAAGCATGCTCGGTTCTGGAAAGACTTTGATCACCAATTTGAGTATCACAGTATGCCTCATTTTCTAATGGGGGGTCTGAACCAGAGGACGAGCATTCATCTTCCACAAAGACAACATCATCATCATCATTATCCATCTCCTAATAATTGAAACAAGTTAGGTGCTGCAAAAAATAAAAATAAGCAGGTGGAGCAGATCTGAAAGGATCTTACCTTTCCATACCTTGCCAGTAATTCTTCTAAGGACAGTTCGCTTTCTAGTTGCAACTGCTTTATCTGTTAAAACTTAAAAGTAAGGAAATAAGTGAACAAAATGAATAATATCACATTTTTAGTATTTAAAGGTAATTTAAGCAGGTCTATCATTGCATTAATAACTCCATTTCCAATTCAAACTAACTTTTGTAAATAACTAGGGTTTTGTTCTGCAGATGAAGTTATTTAATCATAAAAATCATAAAATTCAAGTAGCAATGAATTCAAAGTCACATATCAACTGAGGCAAAAAATATCCATCAAAAAACTAGGATTTTGGCTCTGTTCAGCCTTCAAATCAATTTTGAGCTGTGATCCTATTGTACTTGAAATATAAACTATTAATTATTACATTTATTTCTATTTGTCATTATTGTGTATATACATTTAAAGGTATCATAAAAATGTATAAATAAGTCAATAAATTTTTTGAAAAGAAAACAAATTCAAGCTTCCAAAGCTTTTATAGTCTAGAGAGAGAACGCAGGAGTAAAAATAAAGATATGAAATCATAAAATCCTCCATACCTCATCCAAAGGATCGATTGCTTCTCTCTTTGCCAATTCTTCCTCTTCAGAGAGGGTAGCCTCATCATCCTAAAACATTATAGAAGCTATATCGGTCTTCCATTATATCGTAGAGAAGTATAGAAGAGGTCAAATGAGCTAAAATTTAACGGTTTCAAAAATATAACTAGCAGGGACCAGAATTAGAGCAACGATGTCAATATAAAGTGTCAGTAACAAACAGATCATGATTTCAGAATTTCAGCTAAAAATGTAGTTCCCACACAACCGTAGGTCGGCACAGAGAAAATTTCAGAAAAGTACAGTCTACTAGCATATAAGAGAAAAGACGCTTTCGAAGGAAATAAGAGAGAAGTAAAAAAGAGTTGGGTGAATAATGATTATGTCTGTACGGCCCATATTCGTTGAGTACATGGACAAAAACTAGTGATTGACCAAAAAGGCAATCGTACAAATAACCCTACGCAACTCGCCTCCACCTCAACATCAACTCGACTCCGCCTCAACATCAACTCGCCCGAGGCAAGAATCAGCTAGCGCAACTTTGCCGACGACCTGACTAGGTTCGCATTGGGGCGGGGCCCACCCTCTGACAGCAGGATATTAACCCCCCTCCCCGTCTCATTTGCATATAAATACAACAAAGTAGTGAGGGGGAGAGGCAATGCTAACAGCTCACGAGAGTACTTGTCTAACACTAGCTAAACTCGCATGTTCCTAGTTTGGCCCTGCTATCCCCCTCCACCCACTAACCATGCGCAACATTTGGTTTGGAAGGGGAAATTATTATGCACTCCTGGGTGTGCAAAGGACCTCCTCGTTGTACCTTGTGGTGATCATTTTTATAGGCAATACAAACTCGCAATCCCTCATCTTTCTTTTGTTTGCTTCATGTTTGTGCTTGATACCTCGGGGGACAAGTAAACCTCTGTCCATCATTTAGTCTGAACTTGTGAGCTGAATTCTTGGCTCCACCATTTTGGTGCGGTAAGTGTGGACCTTGGTCGGAGGAGGAAAAATTTTTGAAGAAGCATATCATGGCACATGACAATGTGCCGGAGTTGGATTGCAGCATCTAAAAAATGTAGGGTGATTTCGTCACACAGAGTAATTTTGCGGATTTCCGTAGGATGGTAGAAGAGAACACCCTAGAATTGACCAAACCGCTGTCATCGTTGGGCCACAACAATAAAGCTTGTGCGGAAAGCGCCTACCACAAATTGATATTATGTCAACATAAGGGAAATTGCATATGAAACTGCATTTTGGAACTCATCTCAGCATCAGCCCTGCATCTCATATCTATTTTGCTTATTTATTTCATTACTTACCTGTCTTTATTACACAAATATGGGCATCAGCCTTCAGCTATTGATCTAGGGTGAGCGAGGATAAATGAACTTATTTAATTGATGTTGAGTAACCCATCTGTCTCCCACCCCCCACCCCCACTCCCATCCAGGAGCTAATGGGGCTAAAGCGGCTGACCGGACCAGTGAAGCATGATGAAGGGCAGAAGCAGGAGTTTGAGCACGAGTTGGATGTTCATGAAGTGAGCATGACAATAGAGCAAGATCTGGGAGCGAGACTCTTTTGCATTTATTATTATTTCTATATTTAGAGATATTAAGTCGTACAAGTAAAGAGATATGTTCATTGATAAGAAAAAACGTGAAAGGTGAATGGATTGATGAGAAAATAGAATTATGGATTGAGTACAGTGATTCGATTGATGATGAAGAAATAGAATTTTTGTTTCAGTTCCCCAGCTTAAAAACAGAAAAAAAAAATTGATAAAATTTTATTGAATCTGACTTATGGTGATCATTTATCAAAAAATGACTCTAGTTATCAAATGATTGCACAACTGGGATAATGAGTTCGGCTACTCTGTCTTTATCTATTTGATTATCCTGCGACTTATTTTAAATCACTACTCTTCTACTTACGTTGATTGGATTGGATTAATGTGATAACCCTTACAAGAGAGTTTCGGGAAGCGAATCATGGATAGGAGTGAGGGCGGGTCCCTCATCCTCGAAGCGGATCTCTTCTTGGGACATTTGCCATGGGCATAAGGCCATCCATGGCCTTGCCGACATCGTAGCAACCCCACCCCATGTATTCGTCTCAGAAAATTCAGACCCTTCTCAGCAACTCAGGAAGGAATACGACGAAGAGCACCTTGCGCACGAGCGAGTTCAGGGTGTATTGTCGCCTGGCCTCAGGACCTCATGAATTTGATCAGGACGCTCCTTTAAGCCACCTTGTCGATACGACGAGCTAGTCCACTTTGCGAACAGATCTTAATTGAGCCCGTACCGGCAAGTTTTCATGAGCCAACCCTAGACTACTACTCGGGGAAGGACGACCCGCTAAACCATCTGCAATGGTTCGAGGACGTAGTTTCTAACTGCAGTGTGACAGATGCCCTAAAGTGTTGGTTCTTTGTGATCACATTCAAGGGGAAGGACAGGGCCTAGTTCCATCAGCTGTCTGTGAGATCTATCTACTGCTTTGATGACCTCTATCGTAGGCTGAATATAAGGTTCGTGGCTTGCAAGAAGAGGAGCCCTCGCACAAAAACAGTTTGTGGATGGTCTACAGGAGAGACCTCACTTCCACCTAGCATGTTCCTCCACCAATCTGCGAAATTGTGTTCATGGCCAAAGACATGCCTGAACATGACAACCTTTTCATGATGAGGTAATGATCAAGGCCGACATCGAAAATTTTATTATTTCAAAAATCCTGGTGGACAACGGAAGTTCCGTGAACATAATTTTTAAGAACCTTTGAGGCGATGACTGTGGAAACCGCAAGGGTTATGGCCTTGGATGGTCTGTTTTTTTGTTTCTTCGGAGAGGCGAAGAAGGTGGAAGGAAGAGCGGAGATGGTTGTCACCCTCGGAGGGCACCACGATGACTTGTCGATTTTACATAGTGGGCGCGCCTAGCTTCTATAATGGCATCATGGGCAGGCCTTTCATCTATTTTTTTCATTGTGGCCTCTTTGTTTCACTAATGTTTGAAGTATAATATCAAAATAGTACAGTTCCAGGTGCAGCGACCCGAAGGTGGCCCGAGAATGTTATATCGTGTCGTCAATGTTATCACTTGGAAAAAATAAGGAAATGTGGTGGTCAGTCTTGGAGGGGGCGCACTCCTCGAGGTGGTAGAGGAGACGAATGAGTTAGAATTGGAGACGTGACGAGGAGATTCGGGGAGTGTTAAGGTTAGTTAGGAGTTATCGGAGGAGGACAAGGAGGAATTTGTATCTTGCCTCTAAGACAACATCAACACCTTTGCATGTAGCGCAACAGACATGCTTAGCATTGATGCTGATGTCGCCTACCATTGCCTCAACTTAAACCCGGAACCTCGCCCTATCCGGGAAAAGAAGAGAGTCATGGCCGCTACATTGGTCAAGCACATCCATGAAAAAGTTCAGAAGTTGTTATCTGCAAAGTTTATTTCTGAAATACAGTTTCCAGGGTGGGTGTACAATGTTGAAATAGTAAAGAATACCGGGGAAAATGGAGGATGATAACTTTTCTTTATTAAATAAAGCGTGCTCAAAAGATTATCATTTTATGTCTCGAATCGACGCGCTGATTGACTCAACAGTCGGTTTTTTTGTTATCAGTTTTCTTGACGCATTTTCAAGTTATGATCATACCAGAATGCATCCCCTGGACATCCCACACACTTCCTTCGTCACAAATGATGGCTACTATTGTTACAAGATGATACCAATAAGGCTAAAATACACAGTGCAACCTATCAACGGACGATGAATCGCATCTTTAAAGACCAAAAAGGGAAGGAATTTGGAGGTATATGTTGATAACCTTATGGTGAAAAGAAAGAACGTGGAAGAGCACCTAAAGGACTTCGCAAAGCCCTTCACTATCTTGAGGAAGTATAAGATGAAGCTCAACCCTGCCAAATGTGACTTCAGGGTCAAAAAGGAGTTCTTAGAGCATCCCCTCACTCTCAAAGGAGTTGAACCAAACCCTGAAAAAATAAAATCTATCATGGAGATGGCGGCGCCAAGAGATACAAAAGGAGTGCGCCGGTTGACGGGGAGGCTCTTCAAACTCAGTCCAATTCTCTCCAAATATGGGGAGAAGTGTACACCATACATCAAAACCCATTAGGACAACCAAACATTTTAGTGAAGTCAGAAGTATGAAGAAGCATTTCGCTGTCTTAAGCAGCAATTGATGGGGGTTCCTTTGCTACAAAGCCTGCGGGTCGAAGATCTTTTCTTATAGTTGGGGGTGGGAGAGGAAGTTGTGAGCTCGGTACTTGTTACGAAAAGAGCATGACAAATGTTGATTTATTACATGAGTTGGGTCTTGAGGAAGGCGGAGACCAGGTACCCGATCTTGAAAAAGTTGTATTATGCCCTGATCATCTCATTCAGAAGGCTTAGGCCCTACTTTCAAGTCCGCGCCATTAAATTTGTGACTGATCACCCTCTATACAATATATCGAAAGGGTATAACACTTAGGAAGGCTGGCCAAATGGTCGGTACAACTCGGAGAGCTTAACATCATTTACCTGTTGTGGATAGCAATCAAAGCCCAAGAAATTGTTGACATCCTGGTCGAATTTTCCACCCTACGTTTAGACGCTAAGAATGTTAATACATTTCTGGCTTATCTGGCCATAACAAATATGAATATTTAGTGTCTGTGAATATGTTTACCCTTTATAAACAAGCACCCTGATTATGCATGAGATATCAGTCTACTTCTAGAGGACCTGACTCCAAAACCAAGTCTCTGCATTGTTAGCCGAGATCAGCAACCCCTTCAAGTTGGTTACCTATCCCCAGAGACATTATGATACCTCCCGTACTGGGTTGACTTTTCTCTAGATCTCCTCATGAGACGACAGATCCCACCTTGCTCCCCTTGCAACCTTTTAACTGTGAATGATCGGCACCCAGAATGCACGTCTCTAAACTCAAGAATCTGCATTATTGGTCGAGATTAGCTCCTCTCTTACATGTTGGAAACTTACCCCTCGAGTGCTCGTACCCTTCCGCATGTTGATAGTTTAATGGGAGGCAAAAAGAGAAAAAGTCATCATATTTGTCGATCTTCTGTCTGGCATTGCACCGTCGACGTGACTCACAGCTCGCCATATCCACCACCTCCAGATGAGCTAGCTATCATCGTGAATGGCCTGGGAGTGTGTCAATCATATGCCTGACCTTGTACCGTCTACACGACTCGCAACTCACTATATTTACCACCTCTAGTTGAGCTCGTTTTCATCGCGAATAACCTGAGAGTGTGACAATCCAATGTCCAGACTTTATAATGTCGATGGGATTCACAACTCTCTATATCCACCTGATGGGGATCGACACCTGCCTACGGGTCACCAGTCAATGGTACCCACTTTCGTATATTCAAGCAGGAGGCAATGATCAGATCAGCGATCCGAGACCACGAGCGTGTCCAGTTGGTCATTTTATTACTTTAGGTATTTTATTTTTTTGGAGTTGTTTTTGGTGATTTAGGGCATCGGGCGTAACGGCCAATTATAGTCATTTACGCATGGTGCCCAACCGCCCCCTCTTGTTATAAATAGGGGTGAATGTTGCAGTTTAGAGGCACTGTTGATTTGTGAGAGATTCCAGACCGGAAATCATCTGTGCGACGTCGCGAGTCCGGGTTGCAAAGTCTTGGTTAATTTTCAATTATCCTTTCTTAATTTCACTTTTACTGTCTGCTACTCTCGTGAACCATCCCTACTACCCATGATCTACTCATCCACAAAGAACGAAACCGCACCATTCATCATCTCTCCCACGCATGAAACCGCCGGCCGCATGCCCCCTTCCATCGTAACTCTTTCTATGTTCGTCGAACCTCTTCCAGCAACACTACAGCCGCTCGATACCTTCTCCCCATCATAAGGCGGGCTTACAGAAGCTTTCCTTGTTCATCTTCCTCGCCATTTTCACCGTGCATTTCTTCGTTTGAAACTGCAGCCGCCGGCCAGATTCTTGCCATAGGAACTTTCTTCCCCCTCGCCGGAAGGATCAAAACCTCTGATCGCGTACTCCTCTCCCTAAACCGCTCGACAACCTTCCTGTTTCACCTCATCCAACTGCTCGATACTTCCCCATCGCAAGCCGCCGACCCCCTGTTCATATCCTCATTCCTCCACGATACCTCTTCATTCCGCCCCAACCTTGTAGACTTGTAGTGAACCTCCAGCAAGCCGCAAAGAGCAGTACATCCTCATTTCCTCTACAATACCTCTTCATCACACCTCACCCTGTCGTGGAACCGCCATACCGCAGCAATACCTCCCCATCTCATGAATCTGACGCAGCCGTACCCACCATCTCGTGGAGCCACAACCGCCGCCGTTGCCAGATCTTCTTTGCTATGTGAGTATTATTGTATTGTGTTTATTTCTTTTTTTATTAAATATGAGAAAACATTCTGTATTTTGTTTGGGTATTTTGATTTCTTAGTGTACGTTCATTATTGTATTTGCTCTATGAAGCTTAATCGTGAAAATTGTAGTGGATAGCACTTTGTGTGTTAATTCGCTTCGCTTATAAAATTATCATTGCAAGCTTTCTATTTCCGAATTAAATGAAAATTGTTCATGCATCATTTCAATTAAGTTGATGAGTTCGTCTTGCATTTTTACATAGGATTGCATTAGTGTTGGCACGCCTTTGTTACACTGACTACCCAGCGTCAAATTTGGTATCAGGGCCCAAGTTAAGGTACTTGCATGTTATGTAGTGGTAGGTATTACGGTCAAACCATGTCTGACTCAACCTTACCGTCGAGAGAGCCACCAACTCCAAATTGGAGATGACACTGGCGGAATTCCAACGATTGATGTTAGAATGATTTGATCAAATGGTCGTTTCCACCCCTGCAGGGCCATCTCATGTTCCCACGGACACGAAGGGCAAGGCTGTCACCACACCTCGCCAAGGTCCCACTCTGGCCCTGCGCACTCGCACACACGCGGCTTAAAACATAAAAGCAAGAAAGTTAACCCGCCAAAAAATAAACTCGTGAGACAAATCAACATTTACGGAAATATTGTATTATATTCAGAAACAAATTTTATTACAGAAATATAAAAGAAAAATATGGGGAATCAAAGAAAAGAGCTTCGGTGAGAGGAGACTAGTGCATGGCAAGCCCTCCACCCCAACTCACCAGCCTGGGTTTGGACCATCAACGCCTCGCCCTGGAGAATTCATTTTGAGATCCGTAATAGGTCGTCGGACGTCCCCGAGAGGTCGAGACTCTTGCGACCCTGGAGGATAGTCTTGTCAGTGCTCCAACCCTGACCACTTGTGAGGTAACAGGACAGTGGAATTCACAACATTCCAATACCCTGACCCAAGTGTCAAGGGCGGCAAGAAAGGCGCGCAGATGGGCTTGATACTTCTTCGGCAGCTGCCCCTCACAAACCAATGCAAACAGACTCTCAAGGTGATCGATAGTCCAATCAAGTAGAGGGCCTGAGGTATCCCATTAACGAACGAAGAAGGCATCACGCTTACAGTAAAACACAATGTTAGTTCCAAACTTGCCACAAATCACGAAGAAAAAATGCACAACCTTGGCTTAATAGAGCCACGAGGTTTCTTGGATGGCTTATTATGGTGCGAGGAGTCTCGATGCCTGGGAGATCCTTGTCGAATTGTGTGTGTCCTGTGCGAAATCAATAAGGTTGTCAAAATAATTATCATAGGAGGAACGACCAGAGCTCGTGAATTCGTCTTACTCTTATCTCCCGGGCCAACGAGCCTGTGTGGTCGGGATTGATCTAGGAAGTGGGTGAACCTTGGGATCACTGTTGCTACCCGCTAGAGAGTGTAGCAAGGTCCTCGGCGGACACCTACGTGGCAACTTCAAGAGGAGCCTTCCTGCGCTAAGGCGATCTTCGAGGAGAGCCCTCCAGGGATCGATCGCGGACAGGCAATCAGGAAGAAGGGCGATGGTCCTTCTCCGCCACCAGCGGGATCTGTTTGGTCCCGGGAGAACCCCCAGGGAGGACGTGGCGGGACTATCATAGTCGCCCTTAAAAGCGGAACAGTGATTGAGCTTGCCTACAAAATATGGGCTAATGGAGGCTCGCCCTGTGCTCGTCCCTACTTCGAAGAGAGGGATTTTGAGTGCCCTTACAGCGCGACCCAGTGGTAGATCAGCCTCCACGACGACCTCAATGAACGTAACAGCTAGAACCGATCCACAAGCAAGAAAAGCGTCAGGATCACCTCTCCAAACAAGATACGCCACAACATCAACCAATGGCGGAACTAGGATTTTAGTTGGACCCGAGCACCATACAAAAATAACTAATTATATAATGTTTTAAATTCAAAATTTAAAAATATGCAAGTTAATCAAAATCAAAGTCCAATTACATACCGACTAACAAACTACTTTTCGGGTATACATTTTGGAAGACCAATTCAAGTAGGAGAGGAGTTGCGATGTCTCTCTCTCGGTGAAGGAGAAAGGTCGTTGACTCGTTGAGTGAGGAAAGGTCGGGTCATCAGGGTCTCTCTATCGGTGATGACGGGAGAACTGGAGAAGGACCGAGGACGGGCTCTCTCTCGGCTCAACGATATTGGGGCAAGCCCCGGAAGGCCAGAAGCAGGGAACTGAGGAAAAGACTTAGAGATGTGATATAAATCAATAAATGTCTGTTGGAAAGACTTGTCGACGCCACTTGAAAGAGTCGCGAAAAGAGTTGTCGACGGAGTCGGGAGAGACTTGTCGACGGAGCGTCGGAGTCGGGAGAGACTTGTCGACGGAGCAGAGAGACTTGCCGATAGTCGACGCGATATAAATTTTGCGCGTTAATAACGGATTTGTTGGTCGTAATTAAAACCCAAATAGTGCCCGGGTGTGCCTAAATCAGAATTAATTTTATTTAGTTGGACCCAAATCAATACCTTTATTTTTTCCCAAAATTTTGGACCCGGGCATGTGCACGGGTGTGCCCGCGAACAGTTCCTCCCCTAACATCAAGATCGCCTACCTAGAGAATCACGAACTTGGGCGCCAACCTCGCTCTCTGAAACGACGCTAGCGCTCTTCGAAGCATCGCGAGTGTGACTCACTGACCTTTCGGGAGAAATGTCGTAATTGGAGGTCGTCGGATCGGAGACGTCCTCGAAGCCAACACACCTCAGTGTCTGAACAGAGAGGGTAACTGTTACAGATCAACTCTTCATACCTTAGGAGAAGACTACCAATGCAGAATAAAGGTACCTCGTTGACGCACTAGATGGGGATCACCAAAGGATCCACCTCAAGGATCCACCTCGGGTAGGGTGAGAGTTACCAAAGTGATGATTTTCTTCGTAGGAGGTCAGCCACGCTCCTCGCAACCTAGCCTCTTTCGCTTCTTCTTCTCCCACCTCTTCTCACGCTGGCTTAGGCAGGGCGACACGCCCAAGCTCGTGAAAAGAGCAGCGACAACAAAGACAGATGAAGACTTCGTATCGACAGCAGTGAAAGTAAAAAAGCGCGGACCACACCGCCATTTATAGGACAGCATCATTTTGTCGAATCATCAGCTCGTCGAATAGGATCGGACCCTTTTTTTATCTCGTGTCGAGCTCGCAAAAAACAAGGATTGTGTACGATCTGTATTCGTTGAATACACTGACAGTAATTGATGATTGGCCAATAAGGTAACCGTATGGAGAACCATGCGCAACTCGCGAACAACTAGTGTCTGCCTCAGTAATAACTCACACCAATCAAAAATCAACTTGCATGGCCTCGTCGGCGACCTGACCAGGTTCACATAAGGGTGGACCCCACACACTAACAATTGGGTATAACCCTCTCGACCCCTCCCCATCCCACCCTGGTCTCATTTACCTATAAATATGGCCCAGTGGTTGGGGGAGAGGCATTGCTGACAGCTCAAGAGGGTACTCACCCAACACTAGCTGAACTTGCATGTCCCAAACTAAATCATAATGTTGCAAAAGTAGAGCATATAATGTCCATAAACATCATAAAACAAAATTCATGATAATAAAACAAACGAAGGAACATAGATGGTAATAAATCTAATCATACCTTTCCTTCATCAGCGACAATGAGATAATCTTCATCATCCTAAACAAGAAACAAAACTATATAAATTAGAGGGGATAAAACCTTAAATGGACTTGAGAGCAAACTCAAAAAAAATAGAAGTAACTAAAAAACTAAAGATCAATAGCTAAAGCAGAGTAGGTAAATATACAAAAAAGAAAGGTTTAAAAAATTGAGGTTAAATAGAGGAAAAGACTGTCAACCGAAAGATGATCTTGGAGCAAGCGTGTCAAGTGAATGAACTTTAACAAAAATAATCACAAATGAACCAGATAAGTTTACTGCAAAGTACGAATGCAATCATATATCTATACTATTATCTATAATATATATACTATATTAAAAAGAAACAATTTAGGTGGTCATGATCCTGAAATAGAACAATCAAATGAATTGAAGTCCTTCGATTTTAATTTCTCGGGTGCAGATAATGTAGTTTTTAATAATGAAATTAAAACATGTGTTGCTTATAGAAATTAGAGGTCGTGCACAGTATTTTTGAGTGAGCAGGAGCAATAGTACTCGCCTGATCAAATGACAGTCGTATAACGTTGTCGTACATTGCACACGGGAGAACATGTATCATCTTTACGAACTAATATCTAAGTATGAGTTTACATTTTTTAACTGAATAGAAATAATGTAGTAACAAATTTTAACCTTCCAAAATAGCCCATTTAATACACAACTACCCCCTAAAATTAGTAAATTGATAACATTTTTTAAATTAATATGTAATGCATGTGCACGAGGCTTTCTGCTGAATACGTAAACAAGTGTATTTGAGTAGAACTTATACTCCCAAACATAGACTGAACAAGCTCATGAACACGAAGTAATAGCTAAGTGCCTTCGCTTTGTTATCCGCCCTCTTCGCCTACTTGGCTTTAGTCTTCACTCTCCTCTAGAAGTTCCATAAGTTTTGATTGGTTGTTACCGCTTTCATCTTCTTACAATGAACTGAAGGGTGGCATAGCAATGCGGAGCGGAATGGAGTAGAGGGATGTTAAGGGATTTATGAGGTGAATCAACTTTACGATGTTTTGATGTCATATCATTTGTTATGAATCATGGTAATATCCTCAATTCCATTTGCCCAGGTCTTTGATGAGTTCTAGCACCAAACTCAATCTTATGATTGGGTAACTTCTTTGGCAACTTTGAGGGTCAATTGAAGTCCCAGAGTAAAACTAGCACACCCAATAACTTAATCATGGTTTGGAAACTGTGTGGTGTCTAAACTATTTATCCTTGAAAAAATATGCCTTATTAAGAAAATTTGACGGAAACTTTTAGTTTTAATTTCATTCATCGCTTCTCCAGCTTTATCATCAAGGCATGGCACTGCATGCACAAGAAGTTGTAATGCACTCAGTAGCAACTTATTGAACTAAAGTCGGATGAACCAATATTGTACAAGTATGCCCTTTTAACAATCATCACAAAGAATACAAGTAAATAAGAAATTAAATTTACCAAATCAACTTGAGATTGAGCTACACAATTATCCATCTCCATAATGTCCAACTGTGTAGCTGTTCAAAAGGAAAAGAAATTAAATATATATATAGATAGATAGATAGATAAAAACACATTACCCACCTGGAACAGTTGGGCTACTCATAGTGCAATTTCTCTCAACCTTCCCATCTAATGATTGGTGAGGCTCCGGGTCTATATTGATCGGGCTATGAGAAGAAGGAATAGGCACGAGGTTTTCTGCGAGCATTGTGGAATACCTGATTCAAATAAAATTTAAGAGAGAAAGCAGTTCCCCGCATCAATTAGCAAAAAATAAAAAATTAAGCTAATGGGAAAAAAAATACCTTTCTGTTTGGCCTAAAAGAAAAGCAAGTTGCTTATCAAGAGCCTTCCTCTTTCTTTCGTCAGACTCCAGTTGATACTTATAAAGCACCTAAAAGATGCAGAAAGCATGGTTGGCAAAATTTTAGTGTGCAAAACTCTTTATACAAAACAAGAAATTCTAAGAAGATAATAACTTGCCAGCTTTTCTATCTTCATCCAGAATTTTTTCACATCTTTTGAAATATTAAGTGCAATTTTTCGAATGCGCTGCTCCTCTTCCTAATACTCGGCATCAAACAATACAAGGAACATAATCAAAACATACTGAAATTGATAAATGTCGACCTCTTTCTTTTCTAGTCAGCCCACTCCCTCATAATAATCATGCTGAAATGGTACTAGACCAACCTTGACTTTCCTTTCTCCCTTCGAGGCTTGATCTATGATGTTCTTGCTGGCTCTTAAGGCAACTTTTTTTGCTAGAGATAATTTCCATTTCCTTTCTGATTCAAAATCCTGAAAACAACCATGAATTAGGCAAAAAAGCTTAATAATCTACAAGATATGATATTGTAATAATTACTTTACAAAAATATAATTTCCCGGTTTGAAAAGTGGTAGTTATTCAATAACATCAGGTATGAAATGAGTGCTACCTTTGACAACCAAACCATCTCCTCCAGGACGTGATCCCAGTGAGCTTTAGATCGATGGGGCTCTCTGGAGGCCTCAGCGGCCTGCAAAGGGTTGAAAGTGATCTACTTGTAAGTAAGAGAGACAAATATTAGAAGGATGAGACAAATATTGGAAAGCAAGAGAGGAAAGTCAGAAAAGTTATGATAGACTCATGCTAACAAGAACTGAAATTGCATCGCATAAAATAAAAAATACAATAGAGAGACGAGCTCTGGCCAAGCACCCGGAGACTGGGTCCTCCAAGGCACTCTCCTCTCCAATGAGAGATCCAAATACTAAGACTCAAAAGATACCTCATAACTCCCTAAGGGGCTCCTTATATAGATGGAGGCCCCACTACAGGACAAGACTACATGACTGAATATACCTCATGTATGTATAAATACACTCGTCCTGAAAAGCAACCTTGTCCTCAAGGTCGAGTCAGGCAAGGGCCCATTGGTGCGTCGGCGAGACTCGGGCAGCTCCTTTGGTGGGCAGATTAGGTGAAACATCAGAAGTTGAGAGGCATAGCGACGGGTTGGTTGCTGCAGAGCTAACAAGGGACTGTCCAAGAAGAGAAGCAATGTCGTGCCAGCAAAATATCTCATCCTTAAGGTCGAGCGAGGTGCACGCCAGGTGGGCCAGGGCATCGGTCGGAGGGCGTATGCTACGAAGACAGATGACGGAGAGTCGGAGACCCATCCAAATCTTGAACTGTTGGAACCAGAACCTGGCTCCAAGAAGAGTTCGGACCCAAAGGGGGGTAGCCCGCACCTACTTATCCTAAGCAAGAGCGCCTGACCGGTGATTCAAAAATAGGAACATACTCTGAGCTGTAGCGTGGAGGTCTTGCCACACACCCGGAAGATCTAAGAGAGTCAATGCTTAGTTGGGCAACTTGGAGGCCACTGGAAGCCAACCAAAGTTAACCAGGGGAGGAAGAAGCCAAAGAATCTAATCCCCTCCAAAGGTGCCCTTAAGGGTCTATTTATAGTTTTTCAAGTCTGCCCTGCAAATAACGGAATCTCGTCTTTTGGTTCTATTATACGCAGCTCAAAGTAATCTGCCAACAGCGAAACTCCGTTGTTTGGAGAGAGACTACGTGATGTTGGAGGAGGAGGCGAGACAGGGGGCAAGCGGCAAGGTGACTTCTCCCGGAGTGCATATCAGGCGAATCGAGGAACATCTACGCGTTGTGCAACTGGAACTCAATGTTGTTCAAGAGTATAACAATCATTGTCGTCCTCCCGGGGCGGGGGCGTGAGGCCGGGGAAGATGGAAATGGCTCCAATTTTGAGCCTATTGGCACTCGCCCACCGCACCCTCCCTTTCTCCATTCCTCATCTTCACCTACGGACATTGTCAATTTCTGTATAAATTTCCGTATTTTCTCTTTGAACATAATTAGCTTGTTATTGAATTTTTACTTGCTTAGCGAGTGCTTGTGGCTTGGATTTTATGTACGGTGTTTCTTGGGCTCGGTCCGAGGTCAAGTGAGGGTCATGGGGCTGGCCTGCAGGCGAGGTCGGGGAGTGGCGAGTTGGTTATCCGCACTCATGCCTCCCCCCCCCCTTTCTTATCAATCATTTAAGGCACCATCTATAAATAGCCCCCCCCCCCACCTCTTTTTCACCGTACATCCCAACCACCACACTTATTTCTTCTGTGATCTCGCCTCTGCCTTCTTCTAGCACTTGTTACTCTTTTTCTTTACTTCTCGATCTGCTGCGATGGGAGGCGACGGCGAGCTGGCAGATGGCAGGTCAAAGTGCGCGCAACAATTCTTGAACCACTCTTTCTTTGAAGGCAACTTGACCAAGCAGGAATATCTTTCTTGTGTTGCAAAGTACGTCCCTCCGGGGTTCACTGCACGCGCCCCAAACAAAGGCGAGGCGATCAACACCATCTACGAAGAAGAACTCGCGATCCCCATCTCGCATATTGAGGTGGGGCTCTGTCTTCCCCTATGGCCCAAAGTTCGCTAGGCCCTGAAGTACATCAGCGTCGTCTCCGCGCAGCTAAACAACAACGTCATTGCGATGCTGGTAGCAATCGCTTGCTTCATGCGCGAGGAGAGGATAGAGTTCAACCTCACCGTCTTCCGCAAGCTCTTCATCTACCGGGCGACCAGCGATGGCATTGCCTTCTTCTCCGGCTTGCACTTCAAGGTATGTGAGACCGCCAACAAGCACCACCACTGGATTACAAAATTTGTTTTTATCAAGGGAAACTTGGGGAACATCCCCTACTCGCGGCTCCAGTAGAACGAGGTGACTTACGGCGCGCCGCAGGCGGGTGGCATGGATGCAAAACTACATCAATTCTTCCTTCAAAAGAACATTGATGTCGCATATCTAAGGCGAAACGTTGACTCGTTTCTCCCGGTGCTTCCCGGTGAAGGTACAATCTAGTTTACATTCCTCCAACCCCCAACCTCTCGCGACTTCGTCCCATTTCTAGTGACAACTGAACCCTTGTGATGCAGATGAGCGATTCATCCATGTGAACCCCCCATACGTGAGTGACTAAGCCCCTACCGCTGAACTTGCGCGAGCCGAAAAGACCGCAGCAGCCTACCATGAGATACCGGGCTCCTCCGCCCCTTCCAGCAGCAAGAAAAGGACAGCACCCGCCGGCCACGACTCCCCCACTCCAGCAGTTCCGCCCAAGCGGATGAAGAAAACTTTAGCGACCAAAGATAAGGGGGCGAGAAGGCCCCTTCAAAATAAAGCTGACAGGGGGTGAGGCTCCAGAAACCCCCACCAAGTCGGGACTGCCAGAACCGGAAGAAGGGCAGCCCGACTCGCATCCCAACTTCGGACTGTGGTAAAGGGTCAAGGACAACTCTGGCGAGCCGATAGTCCTCTAGGACGGGAAGTCTGACCGGGCCTCTATCTCTACCCTCTTTCCCTCCTGGTCGGACCGAAGCCCTCCCAACGGTCATGCATATGCCCTCTGCTTCGGGCTCTATGGGCGGCGGGATGCCGAGAAATATGTCGACATGTCCGCCCAAACTCTGGCCCGAAAGAGCGTGCGGGCTCGGCTGCGAGCACTCGAGCTCGCCCATATGAACTCGCACCGCAGCCTACACCTCCAAAGGAACTGATATCAGGTTGAGGCCGAGCGGGAAACTGCAGTCGAGGAGGCAAAGGATCTAGCGTAGCGGCTGACAACCGCCGAGAAACTCCTAGCGGTGAGCTCTGGCGGGGTGGTAAATTTTCAATTCTCTCTGGGCGCATGTGCCACCATTATCTTTCTTTATTCTAACCAATCTTCACTCGCCTTTTTACAGGATGTCGCCGCCACAGACCGACTGTGCACGCGTGTTGCCCGCCTGGAAGAGGAGAACAAGGGTTTGAAAGCCGATGACGCCCGGTTTGTCTCCTTCGTGCTCCCTCCGGTACACGGCGAGTCGTCCCACAGGGCTGTCAAGGTGAAGCAGTTTTTCGAGCAAGAGGTCGAAAGGATGATGGGGGACACTGCCATCAAGGCTTTCGAGCACACGCTTCGCATGATGCAGACACTCGGCGTGTTAAAAGCCGATTGTGAGAAGATCACCGCCAAATACCTAGTCCCTGAGTTATACCTCCCAGTTGACTCGTCGAAAGAAGAGGTCGACTCGCTTTTTGGCGATGAGGATGACGAAGACGGCGACAGTGGTTCAGATGGCGAGGTCGTAAGGAAAGGCGGCAAGGCGTAAAAGTTAGGATTTTTAGAAAAATTTTGGTTCCCGCCTCTTTCCTTTTGTTGATTAGCTTGTATGCACCCGCGGGTGTCATTCATGTAAAGGACAACGTTTTATTATATTTATGGGCATGCGTTTTGTAGTTCGATGCATCTTTTGTATGCTGATTTTATCCTTGTTCGTGCCTCGTATCCTTGTTCGTGCCTCGTCGAGGTCTTCAGGGCAGACTCGCAGTCTTAATATTTCAACGGCGATTGCGATTAGAGCCTTAGCTAAATGATATTTCGATGCCCTTAAGTTGATAGTCTCACATTCGCGTCTTGCTTAGGGCTTGGTTGATCTTGTGCGCTTTTTCAGTTCTTTCGCTTTTTGCGATGACAAGCGCCTGGCACGGGTCGGCGAGAGGAACGTCTGCCAGCCCCTTATTTCCCCGTGGGTGAAGCTTACAATTCGACCTCGGTCATTCACTTCTTACTCGTATTGAAGCCCTTTCATTCGTCACTCGCAATTAGGAAGGCGAACTTGTTCGTTACCTGCCCCCTGGGTTCCGGTCGCGATCGTGGCATGCTTCCATCGTAAAAACATTTTGTCAGGGTCTGCTCAGCCTTCCGCACCAACATTTTTAAGGTTAAATCGGCCTTGCCCACTTGTCGCCCGCGACCACTCGCGGCATTGAGAGGTCTCACGATGTTCTTTTTTGCTTCCTGTACAGACATGAGTCAGCACGCGCGAGTAGAGCTATTAGCGCGGGACTCACCTCCGACCCTTTCGGCAAGGAGTCCGGGGTCTCAGCAGGCGAGTGAGTTGCAGCGGATTCTACTTGCGCCCCTTTTATATATATAACACATCCTTGAGTGACCTCCAGCCTTTCCAGCTGGTGAAAACCTGGTCGGCGGGATCTCCCCGGGGTTGTCATTTTAACGTCGTTCTTTTCAACCTGCCACCGAGTGAACCTTCAGACCTAACAGCTAGTGAGAGTCTAGTCAGCTGGTCTGCTCGGGGCCCATACTTTAACATCTTCCTTTTTCTTCAGTCACCGAGTGAGCATTCGAACCTGCCAGCTAGTGAGAGTCTGATTAGCGGGTCTACTCGGGACCAATACTTTAACAACATTTTCATGTTCTTCCTGCTACCGAGTGAGCCATCGGACCTGCCGGCTGGTGAGAGTCTGGTCAGCGGGTTTGCTCGGGGCCAATATTTTAACATCTTCCTTTTCAACCTGCAACAAGTGAGCCTTCGGACCTGCTAGCTAGGGAGAGTCTGGTCAGCGGGTCTGCTCGAGGCCAATATTTTAACATCTTCCTTTTCAACCTGCCACCGAGTGAGCCTTCGGACCTGCCAGCTAATGAAAGTCTGCTCAGCAGGTCTGCTCGGGACCAACATTTTAACATCTTTTTCAACTTGCCACTGAGTGAGCCTTCGGACCTGCCAGCAGTGAGAGCCTGGTCAGCGGATCTGCTCGAGGCCAACATCTTAACATCTTCCTTTTTAACCTGCCACCGAGTGAGCCTTCGGACCTGCCAGCTAATAAGAGTCTGGTCAGCGGGTCTGCTCGGGGCCAAATTTTAACATCTTTCTTTTCAAACTGCCACTGAGTGAGCCTTCGAACCTGCCAGCCAGTAAGAACCTGGTCAGCGGGTTTGCTCGGGGCCAACATCTTAACATCTTCCTTTTCAACCTACCACCGAGTGAGCCTTCGGACCTGTCAGCTAGTGAAAGTCTGGTCAGCGGGTCTGCTCGGGGCCATCAATTTCACACATCTTTCTTTTCACCTGCCACCAAGAAAGCCTTCGGACCTGCCAGCTAGTGAGAGTCTGGTCAGCGGGTCTGCTTGGGATCATCAATTCCACACATCTTTCTTTCCACCTGCCACCGGGTGAATCTCCGGACGTGTCAGCTAGTGAGAGCCTGGTTAGTGGGTCTGTTCGGGGCCATTAATTCTACACATCTTTCTTTCCACCTGCCAACGAGTGAGCCTTCGAACCTGCCAGCTAGTGAGAGCCGAGTCAGCGGGTCTGCTCGAGGCCATCAATTCCACACATCTACATCACACAATAAAAAACATGCGTCGTAAAAGGGGCATTGAGAAGGTAAGCATTGTTATTATTACAACTCAAGGATAAAAACGCTTCAAGTCATCTTCACTCCAAGTGTGGCCAAGGGGGACTCCTTCCGCATTTTGGAGGTTGTATCCCCCTAATTTTAAGGCCTCCTCCACTATGTAAGGGCTCTCCCAATTCGGATTGAGCTTCCAAACTATCGCCGACCTCCCGGACGCATCGACCTTCTTTAGGACGAGGTCTCCCTTTACAAACTGTTTGACATGAATGTGCTTATTAAAATACCTGGTCATCCAACGCTTGACCTCTTCTTGCCGAACGGCGGCTAGATCGTGGAGTTCCTCCACCAGGTCCAGCGAGAGCCGCACCTCTTCTTCATTCTCTACCCTCCACACTTCATCTCCTTCTCCTGCGGCGACCACTCGTGGCGACCTTACCTCAAACTCCACTGGTAGCACGGTCTCAGAGCCGTGGGAAAGCTTGAAGGGGGTCTCTCCTGTGATCATGTTGGATGTGGTTCTTAGGACCCAGAGGACCGAGGGGAGCTGTTCCACCCAGTTTCTCTTCAGGTTTTCCACCTTCTTTTTCAACAGGTTCACGATGATCTGGTTTGTTGCCTTCACCTACCCGTTGCTTCTGGGTGGTGGACCGAGGCAAATCTGAGAACTATCCCCAGCTGGCCGCAGAAGTTGACAAATTCCTCACTGGAAAACTGTGGTCCATTGTCCGTGACTATCGCCAAAGGTAGTCCGTGTCGGTATATGATTTTTCCCCACACGAAGTTACGGATTACCTTGAAAGTCACCTTGGCCAATGCCATGACCTCCAACCATTTTGAGAAATAATCGATCATGACCAGTAGGAACCTCCTCTGCCTACTTGCTTGAGGAAAGGATCATACCAGGTCCATCCTCCAGATTGCGAAGGGTCATGGTGCTACCATGCTCCTGAGCCTATAACAACCCAAGTTAAAAACAAAAGTGAGTTTTAAAAAAAAAATAAACTGCAATTTTGTAATAACCAATTAGGTTTCCCTTATGATAAACCGAGCCTGCGCCCATCTTATTCCCATCTCCGCAAGCCCCCACTCCCGATCTTTTCAATCTACCGGCCTAGGCCATCTTCCCGCAGCCTCCCGCAACTCCCGTTTCTGCCGCTCCAGTGCCTCCTCCTGCTTGTCGCCGACACCTCCGGCTTCTCCTCTTGCTCTGGTCGGCAGACCTAGAAGCCATCATCTTTTCCTTCCTCCTCTGCCGACAGCAACCTCTCCATCTCCCCAATCTGCAATCAGCCAGTTTCCCCTCCTCCAAGGGCAGCAACAACCTCATCCTCTGACAGTCTCTTTCCTCCTCCCCTCTCGGTTGGCAGGCGCCTCTTCTTCCTCTGATAACTTATTTTCTCTGATTTCTTCTTCATTTTGGTCGTGAATTTGCGAGAAGGACGTCTAGGGTTTTCTCCCCTCTCCTCCTTGGGTTTGGATTTGGTTCCTGTTGGTAAGAATCTTCCTCCATTCACCTATATTCAAATTTTATTGCATCTTTTATAATTATTTGTCTCCAAAAAATTGTGTTAATCTTGTGTTTCACGATTTTTTCCCACTTATAATTGTCTAACTGCCGTTGTGTTCGTGTTTTTCGGCGCCGTTCGACAACGCTACCAGCGTGATCTCTTCAAGGCCCTCTCTGATTTAGGGTTTCTCCTTAGCCAAGCGCCGCCAAGTCTCCGTCTCTGCGTGGTGTCTCCTCCCCCCTCACTCCTGAGGGAGGTAAATAGTTTGACTCTCTCGTGATTTAGGTTTTGTAATTAATTATCGTGTGCTAGTGTTTTCAATTTCGTTCTTCTTAAACAGGATCGAAATAGGAATGTTAACATTTCTCGCACCATTTGGCCGCCTCCGTCAGCTTCAGCTTACTTAAGGCGAGTAGAGATCTCTCTTGCAAACATTGAGTTTATTTTAATGTGTCTGTTCTTATGATTTTATGACTTCGCTCCTAAATATTTGATCCATCAAATGAATTGAAATATCGAATGTCTAATCTAACAAGTTAATATTTTAGGGTTTAATTTGCTTGAAATGTCATGAGATTGTGATCGCAGACAATTTTATTTGGATATTCACCTAGATGAATGAATTTTTTGTTTGATGTATACTTTGAAGTATGGTGAGATTTTTTTTGGACATGATTAACAAATATCATAATGATAATTACTAAGAATTGTATTAATTGGATTCACACTTACATGAATTGTGTCTCATCTGATTGATGATTGGAAGACTTACAGTTCTTGTGAATATGAGCATTAATTATTATTGTTAGGTTTAGCCTAACTTAACCTGAAAAACCGACAAAACAGGTAAGGGTTGCCTTGCCATATAAACAGATCATGACAGAGTGGATTGGCAATGTGGGACTATTATTAACATCCCCCTTCGCCCATAGCATGGATTGACCGGACGGAACCGGGATACAAGAGCTCATGGGCAGACCGGATAAAACCCGACAGAAACTGGTTGGAACCTACCTCTGATACCATGTTAGGTTTGGCCTAACTCAACCGGAAAAACCGGCTCAACAGGTGAGGGTTGCCTTGTCATATAAACAGATCAGAACAGAGTGGATTGGCAATGTGGGATTATTATTAACAATTATAATGGCATATATTAAGATTCCTTGCTAGCAAACAAATGAATTGTGTTTTATATGAAGCTTTTGATCATACACATATTTACTTGGGAGATAATTATGTCTTAGAATGATTTGATCTAAATGAGTATTTATTACCCTCAAATGGATGCATGTCAAACTTACTCATGCGATTTACATGAAAACCTTTTGTTAATGATAATTTAATCCCTCGAACCCGCAAGTTTCAAAACTCATTTCCTAGTTTTCGGTGTTATCAAATCTTGTTTCTTATGTCTGTCTAGTTCTAAGACTTGAGTAATTGTTGTTCTATAACTTGATTTCTCTCTTTTCATGTTTGTAAATTCTCCTCTTGTATATCTAAATCTCTAAATTTATAGCATGTTTTGATATGTTAGGAATCTCAGAAATCATGAATCTGTAAACTCAATAATATCCTAAGCAATCATTGAAAGTTAGTGTTTAATTGGTGCATCTCTACTTGCATGGTCATGGCAAGCAGGAATTTTTCTAATAAGACTTGCATATGAACTAGAGTGTGAATCATGTGCACCCACGAAAAACACCTACACACTTCATAAATTACAGCTTATGATATTACATGATCAATTTTATGTTATGTTCCGGAGTAAGATTAATTCAAGTTATTTTTGTTTGGTTATTTTATCTGTCTGTCTTGTTAACTTTGTTTCATTGAAAACTGATACATCTACATTTCTGATTCTCTTACTAGTTATGTATTTTTGCTTGCTCTCCTGTTTATTTCAATGTTCTAAAGCATTTTCTTCTTGTTTTGGAATTGCCTTATCGTGCATGACAGCGTCGCCAGGTCCTCGAGCTCGATCTGCATTAAGTCTCAGGTTCTATGTTTACGTTTCATTTCCTTTATTGTCAGACAATTCTTTTATGTAATAATAATTATCAGAAAATCATGAATAACTACTATGTTATATTATATGCACTCGAAGTTAATATTGTTTGTATGTTCATTCATCTGAACCTGTCATTGCATGAAATTCGTATCTGAATTTATATCATAAGTTTTAATAAAATGCATGTGCAGCTGTTTCAAACTACCATATTTTAAAACTTCAGCATAAAAACAAATATTTTCCTTCAAATTAATTATTTTAAACATGCCAGAATCTCTTCTTCCGTCTCACAGGCATGGATTTTCTTTCCGTCCATGCCTGTGGCATCACGGCCCGCCCAAGACTTTCGTTGAGATGGGTCGTGACAAAGCCTCTGCGCTGGCAACAATTGGAGTGGTGTGAACAGCTGGCACTTCTGACATCTCTTCGTGAACTCTGCCACATCTTTCTTTATGGCGGGCCAGAAGCACCCCTGTCGTAATATCCTCCCTTCCAGGGTTCTACTATCGGAGTGACTGTCGCACTCCTCGGAGTGTATCTACTCCAAAATCTATGGGACCGCCTCTTCTGACACGCATTGCGCCAAAAGTCCCGAGAGGGTTTTTCAATACAGATCCCCCTCTTGTAATAGGTAATATGTTGACTTATGTCGGAAACTCTTTTTATCTTGGACCTCCTTCGGAAATTTACCCGTGGTCAAGAAAGTCACAAAGGGGTCCATCCATGAGGGGTGTCGATCTATCTCCATGAACTCCCCTTTCTCGATGGATGGGCGAAACAAATCTGTCACAATTCCCCCTGCCCGAGTTCCGAACCTGGCCAATGGGTCAGCGGGAGCACTCTTTTCTCGTGGCACATGTCAAATGGAGAACATTCGGAATGTCCCAATGAGCCTCTTCATCTTTACTAAATATCGCTGGAGTGTAGACTCCCTCGCTTCAAACTCCCCTCTGATCTGGGACGCCACCACCATCGAGTCAGTTAGCACGTCCACATCTTGCACCCCTAGCTCATTGGCCAAACATAATCTCACGATCACAACCTCGTATTATGCCTGGTTGTTAGTAATGGGAAACTGTACCACTATAGCTAGCTCTATCTTTGTCCCTTGGGGGCTCTCCAGTATCACCCCCTCCCATGGAGTGCCTCCCTGAAGCTCCATCTACCAGTATCTTTCAAGCGACCTGTTGGGAAGATCCCGACTCCTCCACCTCGACCACATAGTCGGCTAAGAAGTTTGTCACTGTCTGGGCTTTTACCGACAGGAGAGGGACAAACAAGATATTGAACTCACTCAGCTCCACTAACCATTTTGCAAGTCTCCCCAAGTGCTCTACCCCTCAAAGATGTTGCGGAGAGGGTGGTCGGTTACTACGCGAATCGAGTGTGCCTGAAAGTAAAGACTTAGCTTCCTGACCGAGATGACTATATGGCGAATGTCAGCTTCTCCAAGATCGAATATTTGAGCTCTGCCTTCTTTGGACCCGGCTAACATAGTAAATTGACAGATGTTTCTTCCTTCCTCTCGGACCAAGACGGAGCTCACAGCCTCCGCCCCCACCCCGAGATACAGAGTCAGATCTTCTCCCTCCTTTGTCCCTTGGAGTAGTGGAGCCTAGGTGAGTTGATCTTTTAGGGCTCGGAAGGCCTCCTCACACTCCTCGGACCATTTGAACTTTTGATTGCCCTGCAACACCTTGAAGAAAGGGGAGCATTTTTCCCCTGTCCGAGAGAGGAACCTGCTCAAACCTGCAAGCTTTCCCGTCAGGCGTTGAATCTCCTTGGCATTTTATGGCTGCTTCAACTCCAATATTGCCTTCACCTTGTCGGGGTTGGGTTCCACGCCTGTCGGGGTGAGGAGATGACCCAAGAACTTACCCCTACTGGCTCAGAAGACGCACTTCAGGGGATTCAGCCTCATCTTAAACTTTTACAGTGTGGCAAAGGTTTCTTCCAGATCCCGGAGGTGAGAGCTGCATCCTTGTTCTTCACCATTAGGTCGTCTACGTACACCTCCAAGTTCCTTCCTCTTTGCTCTCGGAAGACTCGATCCATCATCCTTTAGTATGTTGCTCTTGCATTCTTCAACTCGAAGGGCATCATCCTGTAGCAATAGCACCCTTCTCTCGTGATGAAGGAAACGTATTTGATATCAGGCGGGTGCATGCGGATTTGATGGTAACCTGAAAAGGCATCCAAAAAACTCATCACAGAAAAACCGACGGCTGAGTCAACCAGCGCGTTGATCCTAACCAAGGGATAACAATCCTTATGGCATGCTTTATTAAGAAGAGAAAAGTCCACCCACATCCTCCATCAACCGTCTCCTATTCTACCATTACCACATTGGAGACCCGGCATGGGTATTGGATCTCTTATACAAACCTGGCCTTCAGGAGCTTATCCACCTCCTCTCGGATTGGTTCCTGCAGCTTGTCAGCTACGGACCTCTTATTCAATTGGTCGGGGCGGGCTCCTTGGTCAAGATTGAGGCAATGACACGTCACGTCAGCATCGATGCATGGCATGACCGCGACACTCCAGGCGAAGACGTCCACATTCCTCTGGATGCACCCTAGGACCCTTTCCTGGTCTTCCAAGCTCAAACCTCCACTGATCTTTACCTTATTTGTCCTCTCGTCCTGAACCAGGACCTCCCTCTCAACTACCTCCTCCGCAACCTCCAACCGAGATTGCTCCCTCTGCTCGCTCTCTATCCCCTCACCTAGGGCGAGGATCTCTTCCTCCACTTCCCCCTCTACTCCCCCCCCCCCACTTTACCCAGTTGTACCTACTCTTCCATCACTTTCTCAGCTTCCGTCATCCAAGAGATGGTGTTGATGACTGTGACATAATATTGCCTCGCCACCCTCGGGTCTCCCCGGATCCGGACCTGGACTCCTCCATTGTTGAACTTCAGGCACTGGTGGAATGATGAAGGAACGCAGCGGAAAGCGCTGATGAGGGGACGCCCAAAGATGGCATTGTAATTGCTTGGTGTGTCAACAATGACAAACCTACAGTTCCTCGACGTACCCCCCCAGCGTCGCATGTAGTCCAATTCCACCCTCTACCACCTTCCTCTCTCTGAAAAACCTAAACAGCGGTCCGTCTGAAGCCAGCACCCTCCACGCTTCCACCTTCATCTCATCAAAGGCCTTTTTGAAGATGACGTTCACCGAGCTTCCATTGTCGACCAAGATCCGGGAGACCGTGAAATTTTTTATAGCCGTCTGGATCACCAAGGCGTCAATTTTCTCCTCCGGGGGCGGGGTCTGGGAGGTCGAAGCGACATTCCTTTTGAACGTTGTTTGGAAGCTCCCTGGGGGTTGAACCGTCCTTGCCCTCCATGAAAGTTTCCTCCTCCCTGATATCCTCTCCCCTAGCCCTGGACGGGCCTTCCTTGCGGCCTCCAGGGCAGCCGGTTGTTTGGTTTCTGATGACCACATCCCTGCTAGTGTCTCCGGAATCCTTGCCCTCTGGTTTCGTCTCTCCTCCTCATCTCTTGTTGCTTGTTTCCTCCCTGCTCCCTCACCACATCCCCTACCAACCTAGCCAATTTTTTGGTGAATGCTGGGTTTGTCGACTCTCCCTCTACTTCCTTTGCCGCCCTCTCCATCAATTCCTCGAAGGATAGAGGAGGCTCCCACTTCAGTTCCATACTAAAGAATCTCTGACGAAGCCCAGGCGTGAAGGCTAGCATCAGGGTGTACCCTGGTACCTCTTGGACCAGGAGAACCTCCTTCTGGAACCTATCCACATAACTTCCCAAAGTTTCCTCTGTCCCCTGCTTTATCGCAAACAAGAACTCCGCTCCCTTCTTCCTTTTTTTGGACGTCGAGAATCTCAACAAGAAGTCTCGACGCAGGTCCTCGAAACAATAGATCGAACTGGAGGGAAGTTGGTAGAACCAGTCCCTTGCCTTTTCCCTAAAATGATGGCAAAGAGTCGGCACTTGAAGGCCTCTGACATCTGTCTGATGGAAACTGCATCTTCGAACCACTGGACATGTAGAACTGGGTCATCTTTGTCAGTGTAGTAGGGCATCTCTGGCTCCCTGAACCCTGCGGAACTGGGGCAGAGACAATCAGCTTGCTAAAGGGACTCCCTCCCCCTGTAGGGCGAGTTTGCAGGTCTCGCGTTGTCAGCTCGCCTGACCTTCCGGCACTCGCCGGGCTGGGGAAGAGCTCTCGCCCGACGAGATCTCGCTCACCCCACTCAACTGCCACCTCCTTCTCAGGTCGTTGACCCGGGGCGTTCTTGCCTAGCAGCTGGGATGCAACCACTGGACGGAAGGCCTCTCGCGGCGAATGTGTGGTGTAAGGTCTGCAAGACCTCCCTCTTGAAATCTTGGAACATACCAACTGTGACTCCTCCTGTCGGTGGTGGTGAGTTGTCATGGTCAGCTCCTCCATCTCCAGCCATGGGGCTTAACTCAAGATTTTCGTGTGCGGGCTGCGGTCCACGCTCACTGGACCAAAAATGTTGGAACCAGAACCTGACTCCAAGAAGAGTTCGGACCCAAAGGGGGGTAGCCCGCACCTACTTCTCCTGAGCAAGAGCGTCTGACTTGTGATTCAGGACTAGGAACAAACCCTGAGCTGCAACGTGGAGGTCTCGCCACACACCCGGAAGATCTAAAAAGTTTCCCCTCTCTAATCAATGCTGAGTTGGGCACCTTGGAGAGCATTGGAAGTCAACCAAAGTTAACCAAAGGAGGAAGAAGTCAAAGAATCTGATCCCCTCCAAAGGTGCCCTTAAGGGTCTATTTATAATATTTCAAGTCTGGCCTGCAAATAGCGGAATCCCGTCTTTTGGTTCTACTATACGCATCCCAAAGTGTTCTGCCAACAGCAAAACTCCACTGTTTGGAGAGGCTATTAGCAGGTCTAGTTGGGCTCCTAGAAAAAAACCGTTGGGCGAGCTGACCTCTCGCCTGAGGCGGCGAGTGCTCAAGGAGACTCGCACTCGCCGCCAACCTTGACTCCGGGGTGAGTGTTGGTCAGAACACCCCACTCGCCCCTATTAGCCTTCGGCTTATGCCCCGCGCAAGCCGGGGCGAGACCCGCCCACCTGGCACGCTTGGCCCAAAATGACCTGAATGACCCTTCTAGGTCCTGACTCCTGACCGCATCTGAGGGACCCACTTGCCAAATACGGGATTGTACATGAACAATGATTGTGGGGGCGGAAAATGGGTCAATGAAGAGTGGGTAGTGAGGAGTGGGAAAGAAACCCGATGGAAAGTCTGGTCGAAGTGTGAGAGTGACCATATGTAAGGGTAGGATAACAGTGAGCTTGAGAAATGTTGGAAGCAAGGAGACAGAAGATAAGAGAGCTAACAGGTGGGCAAGGATCTACAACAATCTGCGGGGAGCAAAAAGAGCATGCGGCAACGTGTGAGAGGCTGATCAGCCACTAGGTGGAGTCTCTATAACGGATAAGTCGGAAGGCGAGCAGATGGGAGGGAAACAGGTGGGAATCGAAGGGGGGAAATTATGAGGGTGTGTGCGCAGTCGACGGTGGAAGAAAGAAGGGGGTGTCGGAAAAGGAGTAGGTGGTTGCGCTTCTGATGGTCGAAGACCCCTGAGGGGTGGCAGTGGAATGGATAGAGGAGGAGGCTCAACGGGAAGCAGAGGGGTGGGCATGGGCTATAAGAGTGAGTGTGGAAGAAGCTGGCAACGAAGCGCAAGAGCCATAGCAAGGAGGTTATCCATGGCAGCTTCAATTCGATCGCATCGAGCATTCATGGAGTCTGTAAGGAGGGTCATGGCGGAAAAGTGTGGGATGGTCGACAGAATGGGGCAGGAGGCTCAAAAGGGCTGCCAGAATGGAGTAGGAGTCGTCGGAGGTCTTCCAGAATGTTGCAGGGGCCACAGGAGGGTTGCCGGAATGTTGTAGAAGTCGTCGGAGGACGGCGAGGATGAAGCGCAGCCGCTGGAACGCTGCAGAAGCCGCAGGAGGGCCTCCAGAATGCAGGTGAGAGAGTTGGAGGTTGTCGGAAGGCAACAGGAGCTGCTGGAGGAAGGTGGCGGCTGAAAGGGGAGCGGGAAACGGCGTACAGGCGGCAGGAGTAAGTGGGAGAAATCTCTAGACTGACGAAGAGAGGAAAGAAGCGCTAGAATAGCATCGTGCGGCGCTAAAGAAGGAAAAATCTGACAGATCGAGTGGCGCTGGAGAACGATCGGGCAGAGCAACTAGCGCGGATCGACTGGTGTTGGCAAACGAAAGCGCGGGCGGAATTGGCGGACAGCTGTGCGCAGGAAGACGGGCTCGATTAGCTATGGTCGTAGGAGGAGGGAGCTCGACAGGGTTCGACGCAAGCGGTTGGACGGCTGGTGGCTTGAACGTGAAAGATCCAATTAGGGTTTTGCAAGAACCCTAAAAGAAGGGCAAGTCGAACCAATTTGATGGACCCTACAATCAAGAGATGAGCTATTGCCAAGCACACGGAGGTTGGGTCCTACAAAGCACTCCCCTCTCTAATGAGATACCCAAATACACCTCGCACGCGTATCAAGTTAGGTCATGTCCGGAATCCAAATACCTTTCTAACAATATAATGTACTAAGTCATTACGTTGTTATTAAACGTGTGAGGAGGATTAGATCGATGATGAGATATCCTACATAGCTATGTATACGCTAAAGGACAAAGATGAAGCCTATGGTTGGGAGAGCGGTTCAAGTAACTCTGGTGGGAAATGGAGCTCTCACCCTTCCGTGGGAAATGGAGCTTAAAACAGAGTTCTTGAAATTTCCCACCGCATTGGAGCTCCAGATTGGAGTTACCAAAAACACAAATTTCTCTGATGGCGTCTCACCAAAATGGAGTTAAAACGGTCAAACAAATATAACCTAAAAACTAAAACATTTTTATTTCTCCAATAGAGTGAATCAAAAACGCCACTAGAACAAAAACAAAGCACCGGCAAGACCCTAAGACTTCTGCAAAAATTGCATTAGTATACACTTGCATAAAGTACCTCCTTTATGTCAAAGCTACGCAGATCATAGATTAGAACAATTATGCTGAAGAGCTACGCAGATCATAGATTAGAACAATTATGATAAAAAGGGCAGCCCGGTGCACAAAGCATCCCCACTCAGCGAGGGTCCAGGGAAGGGTACCACAACAAGGTGAAATGTAGGCAAACTTTACCCAGCATTTTTGCAAGAGGCTGCTTCCAGGACTCGAACCTGTGACCTCAAAGTCACACGGCGACACCTTAACTGGTGCGTCAAGGCTCCACTTCTAGAACAATTATGCTAATGAAAAAAAATTATCTTCAACTTGCTTAAAACAAACCTATGGACTTAAAAAAACAGGAAAAATACATAAATTAATACTCAAATCCGTAAAAACTGCAAGTAAATAATGACAAGTAGATTTAAGTTAAAATTGCTGACCTTTTGCCGCTTGCTTCTACTTTCATGGTCCAACTTAGATCTAGGACCCTTCGAGGCCATGGATTATTTCCCAAAAGTACCTACATGATCAAATAATATGTCTACAATAGAATAACAAGCAGTTATATAAAACTTATTAGTCATAAATATTTTTTCTTAGAACAATAAGAAACACCCCATTTATCCCTCATTATTTATAACATTCGCAACTTAATCCATCATTACTAAGACACTCAAAAAAGTCATTGAACAATTTAGGTACTTCCAAATATACAAATATCAAAGATGAGTTCTAAGTAAAATTTCATCGAGCTTCTAACATCAACTTACTTTGTGGTAATGGATATTGTCTTTCGTGTCTAGTATGCGATGAATCAAAGTTCAATAAAAATTAAGAGTGAAAACCAGCACGGAGTTTGTTTGAATTTGAAGGTGTGGGTGTTCATTGTAACTGTGTCAATGGAAATTGAAAGGTGAACCAGGGAGTAACTGGCAAAGAAAAAGATTAATTTAGAACTACTTACCACTGAAAAAATTACGGATCCGTATTTGTCAGTTTCATAATATGAAGATATTTGACGATCAGTAGATCTACAAGCAATTTTCCCCATCTAATTAAGGGTTTGAGTTATCAATATGATTGGAAAAAATAGTGATATGAAGTAAAGAAAACACAACAAAGCAATTAATACCTTGAAATGTTCAATAAAAGGTCTTAGCATCGCATATCAATTAGAAGATTGCTTCACTACAAGGAGAAAATTCATAAAGCACACAACAATTAAAAATTGCAAGCAGCTGAAAATAGAACTGTGTAGAAAATGTAAACAAAAAAACTGTTTCGTAAATGAAAAGATCAATACTTTTTCAGGCAAGTACATCAATGTAAATCTGAACCGACTAAGATACATAAACTCAAAATTTATACATGAACATATTTCTACATTCACATCTGCATGACCTCATCACCAATGAGTTCATCATTACAAAAATAAATCATCTGAGATGGTTGTCAAAACAGCAAAGAGAAACATTTTAAGATGCTTTTTGAAATCTACTGATGCCTCAAGAAAATAATCTGAATCTATACTATATAATAAGTGAAACCTATAGGTGGCCACAAAATTAAGGTTTCTCCATTCTACCCCCATATTATTTGTAAGGTGAATAAGGACAGGTAAGAGAAATTTATACTTGTATCTTCTCGTAAACGTGTCTTGCCCCGTTAGAGGTTTTCTAAAACAAAGCAACAAAAGCCTTGGATCTGTTTCGGCCAATACTTGGGTGAATGGAGAGAAGAGGAAGAGGAGGCAATTGAGACAATGGAAAAGGCAAGGTTGGTCAGGTGGAAGGTGGGAGAGGAGAATGTGTGAGCGGGTGGGAACCATTCATGTACCTTGAGAAGAATGTCCGGGTAGTTGGTGGGCTAGAGCAAGAACGCAAGGCTTGGGTCTTAAGGTTTGCTCTTCCTCCTGATTTTGCTTTGGGTCTTTTTTCTTCTACTTTAGGTTTTTCAGGCTTTATTTCTTGGATTTTATTCTTAAAATGAGCTCACATGTAATATAGTGATGAGTAACCGACCTCTACAATTATGTTAGTATTGAGTTACAATGGTTCTCCGCAATCCAGGGTTGGATAGTGATGAAAAACTTAATGTGAAGAGTATCCGATTTTTCTTATCATTTTTTTAAAATTAATTTGATTGAAGATCTTAGTTTTTATTTATTGAATTAGACATTTGTAATGACATTGTAGCTTCAATCTCAAGAAGACATATGAGAGTTAGAGCGTTTTTTTTCATATTCATTATTCTTAGTAGTTAGGATAAAATCCTTTCATTTATATTTCAAATTTTATTATTATTTGCTTGAATAAATGGCAAGAAAAGGATATTGTTGCTTTTCACAGATGAATGGATGGAGAAAAGGCTATAAAATCTAATGGTGGAACAAGATAATGTATTACAAAACATTAACTGCATATGTATTTGAGGCTTCAATTGATGCTCCTTTTTTGTAATTTGGTAATTTAGGGTACATGTGCTCTTCACTACTGCTTCTAAGTTTGCCTTGATAAATTTAATTCAAATGGATTATAAAGATAGCATCACTTTTATGGTGGTTATTTATATTTGTACTCTTATTTTTTGAATTTTTAACAGCATTTGGTGAATTTTTTTGGATTATGCAAAAGGGACATTGTTCCTTAAGTGTAGTATTTATTTTAAATCTGCATGGAGAATAGGCGGACACAAGTATAATCAAAAAAAAGCTTGACAAAAGTATGCTAAAGATGATCACATTTTGTAAATGTAAGTTTACCATATCTAATACTATTTCCATAAAAAGGTTATCAAGATTGATCATGGACAAAGATTACCAAATTGAGGCACTTCCATAAATAGCTACTTAAAGTGCCCTTAGTTTTTCTATCAAACTCTATTATAAGGCAAGAATCTCTGTTTTTTGCAAAATTTTAATAGTCTCACTGGACATCAAACCAGAGACCAGGATTGAATTGTGACGGTGTAATAAGTATGAATAATTACTTAACTTTTTACATAATATAATAGTTTTAACAACAATGTTGATAAAATAAAAACATAAAATATATTTAGAGTAAAAAGGGCATCCCAGTGCACAAAGCATCCCAGCGCAGCGAGGGTCCGGGGAAGGGTCCCACCACAAGGTTGAAATGTAGGCAAACCTTACCATGCATTTTTACTCTAAATAGCCTTGACACACACGGCAAAACCTTAACCAGTGTGTCAAGGCTATTTAGAGTAAATAATAATAATAATAATATTGATAAATTGAACAAAGACTAATAGCGAATTATGGCCACATGGCAATTGTCAATAGCTTTTCATAATCATAAAGAGAAAAAATTAAAGAAAAAATAAGTATTCACCAGTCATGTTGATACACATTGCAAATTGCAATACAATTTTTAATTTAAACTACACAAGTTCACCAATCACATAGGAGAAATAAATAATATCAAAGAAATTAGTCAAACTACCTTAGGCTATACGGCAAAGGAGAGGCAGAAAGTGTGACTTGGGATAAACTTTTGTAAGGACAAGCCCAAAAATTAGATTAGATTGGCGTTCATTTCTAATTTTAAGTCGAAAGTTAACATACCTTAGTGCATGCAGTGGAGGACAAGATGCAAACACAAGAAGACGGCGTCTATATACATTTTAAACTATGAACCTATATAAAACATGATAAATAAATAAACGTTGTTGCAATTTCAAATTCTATTAGATTCTGTTCGGATATCTGGAATTGGAATTAAGAATTGGAATTGGGGCAACAGAATTTCAATTCCAGTGTTCGGACGTTAGAAATTCCGGTGGAATTGGAATTGGTCCAATTCCATGGAATTCAATATTGTAATATGACCAATTTTTAGGGGTAAAGTCGAATATTTTATGGACTTCGGTTTTTTTACTATGGTCTTAATTGTCCGATCTCGCAGCCGCCACTTTATTTCACCACTGCCGCTGCCCGATCTCACAGCTGCCACTAGATCTTGTCGTCGTCGCCCATCTCGCCGTTGTCGCCCATCTCACCGCCGACGACCGATCTCGTCGAGGCCGCCCGATCTCGCCGCCGGCCGATCTCGCCACCGCTGCCAGATCTCATCGTGACTACCCGATCTCGCCGCTGCCTCCTTATCTCGCCTCCCGATCTCGTCGTTGCCGCCCAATCTCTCTACCGCCCCCAATATCGCCGCCATCACCCAATCTCCCCCCCCCCCCCCGATCTTGTTGTTGCCGCCAGATCTCATCACTGTCGCCCAATCTCGTCGTCGTAGACCGATCTCGTCGTCGTATCATCGTCAACCAAATCTCGTCGTCCCCACCCGATCTCGTCGTTGTTGCCAGATCTCGTCGTTGTCGCCCGATCACTCCTTCATCCACTGATCTTGTCGTCGCTCAATCTCTCCTTCGTCAACCAGTGTCTTCATCGATTGGACATTTTTTCGACTTTGTATGACGTCTTTTCACAAACTTATCATAATTAAATGTTGGTACACTACCTGAAGTTGATTTCTCTATTATTATTTTCCTTATTTTGCCAACTTTTACATTTTCTGAGGGATCACAAAGGTATAATTCCCTCCACGACCTCAATTGCGACATAACCTTCTCTTCAACCTCTAGTGTTGTGCAGGATCGCAAGACGCGGAACATCCTCGGTACCGGGCGGCTGTCCAATGGGCTCTACATTTTCGGTTCCTCTTCTCCCACCGCTCTCTCCACCATCTCTTCTGTTGACTGGCATCGTCGTCTTGGGCATGCTCCTCTTCCAATTCTCCAGAAAGCTCTTCCTGGTGTTTCCCTTTCTGAGTTTCGGTGTGAGTCTTGCATTTATGGCAAACAACATCGTGTCTCCTTTACCTCCCCTAGTACTCGGTGCGATGCCCCCTTCTCCTTAGTCCATTCTGATATTTGGGGGCCATATAAGCTCCCGAGTGTTTTCGGCTATCGGTATTTTGTCACATTTATCGATGACTACTCATGCGTTACCTGGTTATATTTACTTCGAGATCGTACTGAACTTCCCTCCACTTTTTGTGCCTTTCTGGTCGAGATTCGTACTCAGTTTTCTACCTGCGTCAAAATTCTTCGTACCGATAATGCGCGCGAGTATACGGGCCGCACCTTCTCTAATATCTGCACCAAGTTTGGTATTGTTCATCAGACCTCGTGTGCATATACTCCTCAACAGAACGGCGTCACCGAGCGGAAGAATCGGCACCTTCTCGAGGTCGCCCGCTCTCTCATTTTCAGATGCAAGTTCCACCTCTCTATTGGAACTTTGTCGTCTCTACTGTCTGTCATCTCATCAACCGCATGCCCTCATCCACCTTGAACTTCGTGGTTCCTGTCACTCTTCTCTTTCCTTCCAAGGCTCTGTTCTCTCTCACGTCCTGAGTCTTTGGTTGCACATGCTATGTTCATAACCTGGCTCCGCCCACTGACAAGCTCGCTCCCCGAGCAACCAAGGTGATGTTTGTTGGCTACTCTCGCACCCAAAAAGGATATGTTTGATATTCTCCTGCCGACGGTAAACTAATCATCTCTGCTGATGTCACCTTTTGGGAAGATCAACAATTTCATACCATCTCTACAGATTCGTTTCTTCCTCCTCCTATAATTCGGCCTGTCGTACCCGTTACGTCTCCTTCCCCCCCCCCTCTACTTCCGCCACCTACCCCCCCCCCCCCCCCCCCCCCCCCGCCAATCCGGCCTACGCCGTCTATCATCCAGGTGTACTCTCGTCGCCCTCCGAGCTCTCATGCCCTGTCACGGCCTCCCTCTACCGAAGTGATTTTGCGGTCTGCTGATCTGGTGCTTATCTCCACAGCGCATCCCATGGCGAATTATGTCTCGTTACATCGTCTGTCCCCGACCCTTCACACCTTTGCTATTTCATTGTCCTCTATTTCTGTTCCTACTTCTGTGCATGAGGCTTTGCAACATCCAGGTTGGCGTGATGTCATGGATGAAGAAATGCGCGCCCTTTGGGCGAATCAGACTTGGGATCTGATCCCTCTACCACCTGGACAGACTACAGTTAGTTGCAAATGGGTCTTTGTCATCAAGCATGCTTCCGATGGGATGGTTGACCGTCTTAAGGCCAGACTGGTGGCTCGTGGCTTTACTCAACAACACGGTCTCGACTATGAGGAGACCTTCTCTCCGGTCGCCAAGCTCAACACGGTTCGTGTCCTTCTCTCTGTCGTTGTGCATCGTCGATGGCCCTTGCACCAACTCGATATCAAGAATGTGTTTCTCAATGGCGACCTACAAGAAACCGTCTATATGCAACAACCTCCCGGGTTTGAGACCACGGGGGAGTCCAGAGTTTGTCATCTTAAAAAATTTATCTATGGTCTCAAACAATCCCCGCGGGCATGGTTCGATAAGTTCAGTAAAGCTGTTCAGACAGTTGGTTTTACTCGGAGTTCGGCAGACTTCTCTCTGTTCACTCGACATAGAACAACAGGCACGATTCTCCTTTTGGTATATGTTGATGACATCCTAATCACAGGCGATGACTCAAAAGGGATACTAGAGGTCAAACAACATCTTAGCTCTGTTTTCCAAACAAAAGATCTGGCCAACCTTCGATACTTCCTTGGTCTTGAAATCGCAAGATGTCCTAATGGACTTATCCTATCCCAACGGAAGTACTGCCTTGACCTTCTTCGTGATGCTGGCTACTCTGGGTGTAAACCTGTGGACACACCGATGGATGCCAATCACAAGCTATGTGCCCATGGGTCTGACTCTGATGATCTGCTTTCAAACCCTGAGTATTATCGACGGCTTGTAGGAAAACTGATATATTTGACAGTTACAAGACCTGACATCTCATTTGCTGTCGGAGTAGTCAGTCGGTATATGCATGCTCCTCGAGGCTCTCATTTACAAGCTGTGGAACGGATCCTCAGATACCTAAAGAATGCACCAGGACAAGGGTTGGTATATAAACCATCTTCTTCTCTATCTCTTGTTGCATATTCTGATACGGACTATGCGGGCTCCCTGGATGGTCGATGCTCTACTACGTGTTTTTGTACCTACTTTGGAGGGAATCTCATTACTTGGCGCAGCAAGAAATAATCTGTTGTTGCTCGCTCGTCTGCTGAAGCTGAGTATCGTGCAATGGCCGCCGTTGTTTCTGAACTCACCTGGCTGGAGGCTCTTCTTGGCGATCTAGGAGTCACCTTATCCTCGCCAACTGTTCTACTTTGTGATAGTCAGGCCGCAATCCACATTGCGAAGAACCCAGTTTTTCATGAAAGAACCAAACACATTGAAGTTGATTGTCACTTCATCCGTGAAAAGGTTCAGTTAAAGAAGTTAGAGCTAGAGCATGTTCCCACTTCTAAGCAAGTTGCTGACATCCTCACCAAGGCATTGCCCCGGCATTTGTACCATCAGTTCTTATCCAAGCTTGGTGCATACGATTTGTATGCTCCAGCTTGCGGGGGAGTGTTAGAGAAATAGGATATATTGTAAAGGCCCATTAATTTGGCCCATTTTATTCTCTCTTGCTTTAGTCTCACATCTCTTGTATAGGACCCTTCTCCTCTCTCCTCTCTCCTATATATATGTTCTCATACTTGTTTTTAATAGATGGAAAAGTGTTCATAAGGTTTGGGACCATTTCTCTACAAAAATGATAAACCAATGACAAGCATGCAACAATGAAAATTAAGGCAAGGTCTAAATTATTTAAAGCTCAAGTAAATGCGGCATAATATTACCCTAACAAGAACGGAGCAAGAAAACTGTAAGAGGTATACCTTTGGTCACAAGTGCCGGTTCGAGTCCAGTCAGTATGGGGAATATGGCTTGGTTCTCGGTAAGGAGGATGGAAGCGTAGGGGAAATCCGGCTGAACAAACAGGGGAGGTCGGGTATGGTCGTGGTTGGTCGGCGATACGAGAAGAGGGGCTATGGAGGGACTTAGGAGGTGTTGGAAGCTCAGACAGATGCGGAAGAAGGATTCAATGGCGTCTGGAAGACAGAGTCGAGGTCGAGATTGCTCGGGAGACACCTGGTGCGATGGAACCCAGCAATGGGGGCGTCTTCCTCGACGAAAGAAGGTAGGAGCAGATTCGTCGGAGCCCTAGGGGGAGACGGCCGGCGATTGCGAGCCCCGGAGAAGGCGGCGGTAGCTAGAGTCGATGGCTGCAGGCGAGGAAGAACTGAGGAAGCGTGCGGCGGGGTCTGTCCAGTTTCTCGATTTTTTCCCCAATGATCCTTTAAAAGACTTTAAAAAGGGGAAAGCCGCTAGCCAGTTTATTATAGCTAATCAGATTTATTTTCTCAGGCAAACCGACTATTCTTAGTATTTCTCTCACAGTCAAAGACAAAGGCTCCCTTTGGCGCAGTGATGGCGGTCATGAACACTAGGTTAAATTGTCATTCGTTAACGCCGACTTAAGGAATTACATCTAATTTTATGTTCAAACGGATGATGTTTGTTAGGTGATCTTTTTTAACGCGTTCACGGCCACCACCTTGTGGCAAAGGCACAAGAATTCAATATAGGTTTTAGAGGGTGCAGAGGTGATTTTAATAAAATGTGTCGTGCAAAGTGCCAAGAATTCCAATGTGTCTCAATTGGAGGTTTAGAATAAATGATTTTAAAAAATGAGAATGCATTTGGGGTTTTGGAGGGTGCAAAGGCCAAGAATTCAATATAAGGGTGTAATGTGTCAAACACCCTCAATTGGTGGGTGTTAAGTGTCAAACAACCGACAAAATCAGATTTGAAATTAAAATCAGAAAACTCCTATCCTTGCTAACCGCAGCCCCTCCTTTCTCAACACCCAACCGAGCAGATCTACTGTGACTCGGCAACTTAGGCTCTGTTTGGAGGGACTTATTTTCACCGGTCAAGCGGTTACGACCGCATGAACCGGACATTAATTAGGTAAATGTGGTTGTAATCGTTTGTCCGATGAAAATAAGTTCTCTCAAACGGAGCCTTAATTAGGTAAATTATAGTATATGAAATACATTGTATATGAAAATACATTATATGAAAACACATTTTCATTAAGTCATAAGAATGAAATTGATTTGGGAGACCGGCTAAGAGGATGAACCGGCGGTTTATTAGTGACTTGCGCCTCTTAAGAGTGTGTGGCACTTAGGCTCTATTTGTTTGGGTGTTTCACAACTCCGTTTTAGGCAAACACCGCTGGAAGGAGGGTAAACAAATGAATCTCCAGTGGCCTAAGGTTACCAGCTCAGAAGCTAGATCAGACGGCTAGGGTGACTAGGATGAAAAATCAGGTCAAACAGAACCCTAGATGTTGCGGCAGGAAGGTCTCACCACGTACCCGGATGCTCGAAAAGGAGCAGCCCCTTCTCAACCAAAGATGGCCGAACTGGGTACGAGGGAAGCTAACTGACAAAGTCGCAAGGTCGCGACTTGATCTCTAAGGAAAAGGAATCCAAAGGCTTGGCTAGTATCCCAAAAGTCAAGCTCGTGAGTATCCTGCAGAGGATTTCCAGTGCCTCACCTCGTAACCATGGGGTCCTATTTATAGGCAAATCCAAGGAGGGGGGGTCATATTTATACCCCACCCCCTGGCGACTAGGCGACTTCTAGAGGAACTCGCACAAGCTGGGCGAGTATCTCGCCTAGTCGTCTACCTAGCGAGCATGCGAGAGGACCTCGTCTATACTCGCTCAGGCCTTCCGCGATCTTGTATGCTGACTTTGACACCTGTCTTGACTTGTTGACATTGACTTCTGCTGACCTGACTGTGGTAGGACTCACCCTCGACGAATACGGGTTGTACACAATCCCCGCTCTTTCTGAGCGACATAGGAGCTCGGAAAGAATCATCCAACATTTATTCGGCGAGCTGTTATGCCGAGTATCAAACTTGCTCGCCACTGATGCCTGGCTGCCGATCTCTATAAATAGGGGGGCATGGCTCTTCAAACGGGTCGCCAAAGCTCGCGCAAAATGTCGAATGTCGAAAAACTTCTTCAAGATAGCCTCGCCGCGCTAACTGGCATTCTCGGCGTTGCTAAGACTAAGAGGTCGCGCGATGAAGACGACGTCGCCGACTTATCCCCCCTCAAGAAGAAGAAGACCAAGAAACCCAAGAAGAAACCCGCCTCTGACGCGGTTGACTCGCCGCCACCTTCTTCACAAGTCGCGGCTTCCACCAGCAATCCCGCGCGCTCAGCCAGCACTCTGAGGCTGCTCAGCGATCTTGGGCTCGACGACATACCCAATGTAGTCGCCCCTGATACGAGCCTCATCGACTCGCTGGATATCCCGGAACTCGCCTCCACTTCGGCGCCGCAGCAGGTCGAAGTCGTCAACCTGCCAGGTCGCCACGTTGCCGAGTTACTTTTCTACATTGTTGCTCGTTGACACTTCTCGCTGACTTTGCTTTGATACTCGCAGATTCCCCACCGGGGGGTGCTAACGTGGTTCTGAATGTCGCCCCGCTGAGCTCTGCGCCGCTGCTTGCCCTCTCTGCCGAGAGACCAGTCAGGATCGCGCACACGGTCCGGATCCATGTCGGCGCCAAGAGGACACCTGAGGCCTCGGTTCCTGCGGCGGGCAAGGAACCATCGCTGAAGGATCCTCCGCCAAAGAAAGTGACGCCGGCGAGCAAGGATCTTCCGGCGAGCAAGGCCCCGCCCGCCCCTACGCGAGATTCTGCGATGTCGGCGGCGAGTTATGCGCTGCCGCCGCCACCTCCGAATGGTGTTTCCATCCCATCGGTAACTGTATCTTTGTCGCTGCCACCACCTCTTGTCGCACCTTCCCAAGTCGATGTCACGTGACTTCCTCCGCATCCTCTGCTGAAGAACCCACAGCAACTGGCGAGTTCGTCGCTGCCCCAGACTCCTTCATCGCAACCTGTGGTCGGCAAGCCGGTCAAGCCGCGACCGAGCTACTTCCCGCCGAGAGTGGGAAATCCCGGCCATAGATGTCATGGGCGAGGTAAGGCGGCCGAGCACGCTGGTGGGCCATCTTCTGACCGGCAAGATGCTCCAACTCGCGGATCTTCTCCTCGCCGATCTAGGTCTCCTCGTCGCGGTAAGTGTCGCCACTGATGTTGCATCTGGCGACTAAGTGCCCTATTCCTAATCTGGTGACTTTCTTGTTCTGACAGATCGGTCGGCGACTCCAAGGGCGGCCTTCATCGACGTCATTGGGTTGTCGGGCAGCGAATATCGCCACGTCGCTGCTCGCGCCTACTGGAGCTGGAGAGCAAGTTCGACCAGCTGGCGATATGCGAACCCCATCGACGAATATCATCTCTGTAAGTGCGGGTGGCGAAGATTGAAGAGCTCCGGAGTACTCTGGAGAGCTATGAAGCCTGCTTCCACGTGGTGAAGGAGAATGATCGACAGCTGGCGATCAACAATCATCGCCTCCAGCTGGTCCTTGACGAGTTAGCCCGCATCTGCGCGAGTATGGGCTCCGTTGGACGGCTGACGAGCATGGAGGAGCAACTGCGGCTTGGCGACGATGCGATGTCGCTGGCGACGGAGCACTATCGGCAGCCGTGCGAGATGGGCTGGGCTGGGCGACATCCTCATCCTCCAGAGAGACCTCCTAGGACTTAGATTTTCTTTTCTTTTATTTGAAGCTCGACACGTGCAATTTGTAATGGATAATTATTTATTGTAATAAGCGAGTTTGGATCTTGCACTTTATTCATATTCCCTGCTTTCTTGTTGTCTTTGTGACATCTTGTCTGCGATGTGCCGAGTTTGTTATGTAGGTTTCAATCATCGTTGCGACATGATTCCTCTGCGCCGCGCGATCTAGACACTCGAGATCTACTTGCTTGCCCAGATCGCGACTTAGGCCGATACTCACCAGGCTGAAGATATACCTCCCCTGCCTTCGCCTATAAATAGAGGGGGTAGGTAGGACATTAGTACGCTGTTGCGCTTTCCAATCTCCAGCTTGCGAGTATCTGTCACTGCTCGCGCGCTTCAATCCCTCTTCCTTCCTCGCATTTCTTTCTTCTTCATCTCGGCAATCTCGCAAGAATGGTGGGTGACGATACTAGTGCTCGCCGACAAGCCCATGCCGTCAACTTCGCTGATGCGGCTCTCAAGAAGTCGATCACAATAAAGCGAGATTTAGAGAACTTCAGGGAGAGGCTTTTTCCTGATGGATACTCGGCAAGGCTCCCTAGTCGCAGCGAGCGACTAAATACTTACATAGAGGGTGCGCTGTTCCTGCCACTTCGCCACTTCGACGTCGGCCTGCGACTTCCACTATGGCCGGAGTATTGCGAGATCATTCGATACTTCGGCATCGTCCCCGCGCAGATCAACCCCAATGGTGTGGCGATCATCATGGGGTTCTTGTGCTACTTGCGCAAGGAGAGGGTCGCCTTCGACCTTTTCGTCTTCTGCAAGATCTTCGCCTTTGCCGCGACTGCCGAGGGAGTGGTCTACTTCAGCAGCCACGTCTTCACCCTGGTGGGGACGGCGAACAAGGTCCACCGCTGGAGCGAGCAGCTCCTAGTCGTCCAGGGCGACTTTGCGGGCATCTTGGGAAGGCCGCATCAACATGCCGATGCCGCCTTCCTCCCGCCAATATTGGAGGGCGTCCGCGAGCAACTGGTTGAGTCGTTCCGTGGTCGCCGGTTCGACGTTATCTTCTGGCGACTAAATGTCAACACTCTGCTGGATATTCATTCCAAGGAGGGTAAGTTTCGTGCGAGGATCATTTTTTGCATACTCGCTTCTCTAGCCGTAGCTTAATACTAATATTGCTCGACATTTTGCAGTGTCGTGCGAGCTCCCGGAGAAGCCGCTCCCTCCAGCGAAGGAAGTCGCCACCTCGCTTCATGAGCCGAATCCGTCGGCTGATGTCGGCGAGAAGAAGAGGCTCGCCAAGGGCAAGGGGAAAGCCAGGTCTCCAGGTCCTGCGACCAAGAAGGCGAAAGTATCGTCGCCGCAGCCTGACGACCATGAATCGTCGCCTGATGCTCGGCATTCCCCACTTCCACCCCAACTTCAACTTGGGGCTGGGGGCGGTCGACGCCTATGGCCGCCCGCTGGTGACCTGGTCGGATGACGAGCACCTGGTGACGCTGAGCACCAACCTCCCCTCCTGGTCGGCAGACTGGTAGGACAAGGGGGAGGCCTTCACCGTCCTTCACGCGCTATATGAGCAAGGTGATGCGGAGTCAATGCTGGACCTCACCGCGGAGGATCTTGCCCAATAGGCATCATGCTCGCATGTGCAAGCCGTCGAGTTGAACCACTACTCGGCGCGGAAACTGCTGGAGATGACCAAGGCCCTACAAGTTGTCTCTAAGAAGGAGATCGCACTCGGCTTGGAGTCCGCACGCTGGCTAGATTATGAGGTAAGTCGCCTCCTGCGTGCGACGTTGATGTTGTCGGTCGTGACTTTTTTGCTGATTCTCTGTTCTTTGTCGCAGGCTGCCGAGATTTAAACCGCCAAGAAACTTTCTGAGTACGAGGCGAAACTCACCAAGTCTCAGGCTGAGCTGGAGGCAGCCCAAATCCGCACAGCCGAGATGGAATCTCGCCTAGCCGTCTTAGAGGCCGGCGTGAGTTCTTCAGCTCCTCTGCCAGAAGCGTCGCGACCGGAAGACGATGCTCACTACGCGATCAAGAGATCTCGCGTTCTCTGGGAGGAGAGGTCATCTGTCCGCCGCGAGATAGCTCATGCAGCGGGGAATGTGATGCTCGCGAGGCTGAGGCTCAACGGCCAGCTCGTCAAGGGGGAGAAGCATCTTACAGTTGATGAGCTTATCCCTGAACTGCTTGTCGAGGGATCGATCTCGCCAGATCGCATACCTTCTCCATCATCGGGTTCCGGCAGCAGCGACAGCAGCAGCAGTGGAGACAGTAGCAGCAGTGGCGAGGAGGAGAGCGAGGATGACGGCGAGGAAGAGGAGGATGCTGACATTGGAGATGAGGAATATCGGTCTGATACTGGCGACGATGAGTCCTAGTTGCTCGCCGATATTCGTCATACTCGCACATGGCCGTTAGAGAATTTTTGTAACCAACATTTTGTAACTTGTAAAATTTTTGAAACATTAATACAAGTTTGAATTACCACATTGTCGCCCTTTTTCCTTTCTCGCATGCTTGTTGATTGATGATACTCGCTAGGCTCATAGGATCGGGGAGGATGAGTACTCGTGGTGCTTTACTCACACGTCGATATCATGCATAATCGCACAGCCATTACTCGCATGATCGTAGTCGTTCCAACAACTCGCATCCCGATACTCGCCTGCGTCCCGTATATATACTCGACATAACATACTCGCATATTGCTATGTCGTGCTCGCATACTCGCCGATACCTACTCTTATGCTCGTCATGACCTGCCTACACCTGCACAATATATTTTGTTTTTCTTGAGTTATTTCTGATGGGCTCGAAGGCCAGAGTCGACACCTTGTGAGTAGCTGAGCTTGGTTGATGGTTGGGAGTAGTCGACACCTAGCAGGAGTCAAGCTCAACTGGTGGTGGGAATCAATCGACACCCAGCAGGAGCCAAGCTCAACTGAGGGTGGTGTGAGTCGACTCGGGAGGCAAGTAGTCGGTCTGTAGGAGAGGAGCTCGTACAGAGATCTCGGACTACGACATCACTCCAGCGAGGATCTTGATCTCACTCGAGGAGGTCCTTGGCCAATATGCAATTCGTGCAGGGACTTGGACTTATGGCGACACTACCACTCGAGGACTTGATATGTTGGAGTCGATAGCTCTCAAGAGACTTGCTCAACTAGAGTGGTGTAGGTCTACTCGGGGAGACAAGTAGTCGGTCTGCAGGAGAGGGGCTCGTACAGAGATCTCGGACTATGGAATCACTCCAGCGAGGATCTCGATCTCACTCGAGAAGGTCCTTGGTCAATATGCGACTCGTGCAGGGACTTGGACTTACGGCGACACTGCCACTCGAGGACTTGATATGTTGGAGTCGACAGCTCTCATGAGCCTTGCTCAACTGGAGTGTAGGTTGACTCGGGGAGGCAAGTAGTCGGTCTACAGGAGAGGAGCTCGTACAGAGATCTCGGACTACGACATCACTCCAGCGAGGATCTTGATCTCACTCGAGGAGGTCCTTGGCCAATATGCAACTCGTGCAGGGACTTGGAATTACGGCTACACTGTCACTCGAGGACTTGATATGTTGGAGTCGACAGCTCTCAGGAGCCTTGCTCAACTAGAGTGGTGTAGGTCGACTCAGGGAGGCAAGTAGTCGTTCTGCAGGAGAGGAGATCGTACAGAGATCTCAGACTACGGCATCACTCCAGCGAGGATCTTGATCTCACTCGAGGAGGTCCTTGGCCAATATGCAACTCGTACAGGGACTTGGACTTACGGCGACACTGCCACTCAGTGACTTGAGTCATAATTGGAGTCATTTTTCCTGCTGCTTCAAGAGATTGAAAATGAATCAAGCGCATCAATATCTTTGAGGACGAAGAAAATATAAAGTGAACTATGATCTCGCCACCGTCGAGTTGAGAGGTTGGTGTCCAACCATGTTCCTGATAGTTCCTCCAGCCGGAGGAGAGATGCAATCGGGGGTAGCTAGGCCGACATGCAAGTGGGGAGCTGATCTCGACCGTCAATGCAGGGGTCCGGTCTTACAAGGGCGCTTATATCCTGAGGCATCGTCTCATCGTCCGCACTGGGTTATCTAGGAGTAACAGGTCGGAGGCCCGTTTCCCAATCCGACCGTTGATCATTTCAACTCTATTACCCGACTACGAGCATACATGCACGAGCGAGGGGTAATGTTTTTCCGAGGGTCCTCCAGGACGCACTCGCGACTAACATCTTCCCTTAGGCCTATCTTTGCCCTTTGGCTGGTTATCCTGCCTTTGAAAACAATGGGGTTGTTGCCCAAATGAGAGCTCGAAAAGGTTGATCCTTCCTCGAATCTAAGAGGTTAGAGTCTAAACCTGTTCCTGCTAGTTCCTCCAGTCGGAGGAGAGATGAAATCGGGGGTAACTAGGCCGACATGCAAGGGGGGAGCTGATCTCGGCCGACAATGCAGGGGTCCGATCTTACAAGGGCGCTTATATCCCGAGGCATCATCCCATCGTCCGTACTGGGCTATCTAGGAGGAACGGGTCGATAGCCGGTTTCTCGGATCGATCTCGGAGCAGAACCTTAAGGCCTCAGAAATCTTGAGATGGAAAAGCAAAAAAGAGAAGCCAAGTAGTTGTCACTATCTTTATATATGTATGAAAGCATGAACAAATAAAATACATCATTGGCCGCTAGGGATAGAACCTTTTCAGGTCATCCCCGCTCCAAGTACCTCTCAGCTGCTCTCCAACCTGATGCTAGAGATAATAGCCTCTGGTGGCCAAGACTTCTTGGATGATGAAGGGACCTTCCCAATTAGGATGCAGCTTGCCAACTGTTGCTCCCCTTCCTGCGGCGTCCACCTTTTTCATGACCAGATCTCCTGGGAGGAAATGTTTTAGGCGGACATTCTTGTCGAAGTGCTTTGTCATGCCCCGCTTGATCTCCTCTTGGCAGATGGAGGCCAAGTCTCGGAGCTCTTCAACGAAATCCAGTGAGAGCCTTTGAGCGTCTTCATTCTCTAAGCATCATTCTTCGCTGCCATCTTCAGCTGCTATGACTCTCAGGCTTCGAACCTCGAACTCTACCGGGATGAGTGCCTCAGACCCGTGGGATAACTTGAAGGGAGTTCCCCCGTAGCCGAGTTTGGAGTTGTTTTCAGAGCCCATAGAACCGAGAGGAGCTGCTCTACCCAATTGTCTTTCAAGTTGGTGACTTTCTTCCTGAGGAGGTTGATGATCAACTTGTTGGCGGCCTCCACCTGTCTGTTGCTACGAGGATGATGCACATAGGCGAATCGTAGATCCATCCCTAGCTACTTGCAGAAATCCTCTAGCTCCAAGCTGGCGAACTGCGGACCATTGTAGGTGATGATGGTGAGAGAAATCCCGAACCTGCATGCAATTTCTCCCCAAATGAAATTCTTTACAATTTGCGACGTGGTCTTGGCCAGAGCCTTTGCCTCGATCCATTTGGAGAAGTAGTCGATCATGACAAGGACGAACTTCCTCTGTCCGCTAGCCTGAGGAAAGGGGTCGATCAAATCCATTCCCCAGATGGCGAAGGGCCAAGGAGCAGTGATCGAGCGAAGGTGTTGAGCTGGCTGTAGTTGAACAGGCGCGAAGAGCTGGCACTGGAGACACTTTTTGGAGAAGGCTTATGCATCCTTTCGAATGGTGGGCCAGAAGTATCCATGCCTTAGAATTCTTTGTTCCAGAGTGCGAGTCCCTGAGTGGCTGCCACACTTTCCCGAGTGAATCTCCTCCAGGATACGAGGTACTTCAATCTCTGACATGCACCGAGCCAGGGGACCTGAGATGGTCTTGCGGTAGATCTCTCCTTCCTGAAGTAGATAGTATGCGGCTTTGTAACGGAACTTCCTCTGATCCCCCTCGCTGACAGGAATCCGGCCAGTTGTCAGGAAAGAAACAAATGGATCCTTACAGGATGCTCTCTGCTCGATCTTCATCATCTCTCCTTCTTCGATGGACGGTCAGAACAGTTCAGTCACGGTTCCCCCAGCCCGGGGACCATACTTGGCAAGATAGTCCGCTTCTGAATTCTCCTCTCGGGGTACGTGCTCGACGAAGAAAGATTAAAAGCCCCCGATCAGACTTTTCACTTTGATCAAGTATCTTTGCAGGATCGAATCATTCACCTCGAACTCGCCTCTGATCTGGGATGCGACTACCATCGAGTCGGTGAAGGCCCTGATATCTCGAATTGCCGACTCCTTGGCGAGACGCAAGTCAGCCACCATGGCTTCGTACTCCGCCTGATTATTAGTAACTGGGAAGAGGATCTCGACTGCTTGCTCGATCCTGGTTCCTTGGGGGCTCACTAGCATGACTCTGGCTCCCACGGAGTATCTGCCCAAAGCCCCATCCACAAACATCTTCCAGGACACTGTGCTAGAGGAGCCTTCCTCTCCTTCCACCTCGGCCGAGAAGTCGGCAAGGAAATCCGCCACCGCCTGTGCCTTGATTGCTACCCTTGGAGAGTAAGAAATATCGAACTCGTTAAGCTCCACCACCCACTTTGTCAGCCTGCCAGAATGCTCCACTCCATCCAGGATGCTCCGTAGAGGATGATCGGAAACGACCTTAATGGAGCGAGCCTAAAAATACGGACGGAGCCTCCGAGCCGAAACCACCAAGGCAAACACCAGCTTCTCCAAAATAGGGTATCTCGCCTCTGCCTGCCGTAGAACTCTACTAATATAGTAGACAGGGAGCTGCCTCTTGCCTTCCTCTCAGACCAACACCGAGCTAACTATTTCCGCCCCGACGCTCAGATAGAGAAAGAGATCTTCGTTACCCCGCGGGCCTTGGAGGAGAGGAGCTTGAGTTAGGTGTTGCTTGAGCTTTCCGAAGGTCTCCTCACACTCCGCCGTCCACTCGAACTTTTGATTTCCCCGAAGAGTCTTGAAGAACGAAGAGCACTTCTCCCCTGCTTTGGACAAGAAACGACTGAGGCCTGCCAGCCTTCCTGTCAGCCTTTGAACTACCTTGGGATCCCTCGGTGATGCCATCTCCAAAATAGACTTTACCTTGTCTGGATTAGGTTCCACCCCCTGGGAGTGAGGAGGTGACCTAAAAACTTCCCTCTTCCTGCATTGAAGACGCACTTGGCCGGGTTGAGTCGCATCTTGTACTTCCTCAGAGTAGCGAAGGTCTCCACCAGATCTGTTATGTGCTCCGCGACACTTTTACTCTTGACGAGGAGGTCATCCACATAAACCTCCAAATTCTGCCCCTTCTGGACCTTGAATATTTGATTCATCATACTTTAGTAAGTTGTGCCTGCATTCTTGAGCCCGAAGGGCATCATCTTGTAGCTATAGCAACCATCGCTGGTTATGAAGGAGACGTCTCGGCAGTCGGGGGGATGCATCCGGATCTGGTGATACCCTGAAAAAGCTTCAAGAAAACTCATCACAGGAAACCCGACGACGGAATCAACCAGCGCGTCGATTTGAGGCAAGGGGTAGCAATCCTTCAGGCAAGCTTTATTCAACATTGAAAAGTCAATACATAGATGCCAGCCTCCTCCGGGCTTCTTCACCATTATAATATTGGAGACCTAGTCTAGATACTGGATCTCCGAGACAAAACCCACCTCTAGCAGCTTCTCTACCTCCTCCCTGATTGGCTCGGCTAACATGGTGGCGCTCTTCCTTTGTTTCTGAAGAACAGGAGCCACCGCGGGATCCAGGTTGAGGCGATGGCAGGCAACATCAGCGTCAACCCCTAGCATCTCGGCGGCGCTCCACGCGAAAACATCGACGTTGTCCTGCAGGCAAGCAACCATCTATATCTTTCCTTCAAGCGACAGGGATCCTCCAACCTTCAGCAGTCCTGGCTCTCCTCCTTAAGAGATCACTTTTATCTCCTCCACCTCTTCATCAGCACACAGTCCCTTCTCCTTCTCCAGCAGCTCCTCCAACTTCTCCACGTCACCCATCCAGCTGATGGTGCTGACGACATTCAGGTAGCATTCCCTGGAGGCCTTGGGATCTCCCCTGATCCGGATCTGAACATCTCTGCGACAGTACTTTAGGCACTGGTGGTAAGACGACGGAACGGACCTGAAGTAGTTGATGAGGGGTCGCCCGAAGATGGTGTTGTACCCGCTCGGCGCGTCGATGATGATGAAGCGACATCGGATCGACGTCCCGCCGAGTGTAACTAGCAGCTCCACTGCTCCCTCCACCTCTTTCTTCTCTCTTAAGAAGCCAAAGAGCGGTCCATCTGCAGCCTGGACCCGGGATGCTTCCACCTGAAGCCCGACAAAGGTTCTCTTGAAAATGACATTCACCGAGCTACCGTTGCCCGCTAGGATTCGGTCGACGGTGAAGTCTTCGATAGCAGCTTGAATGACCAAGGCGTCATGGAAGGGATTCTCATTCCCCGGCATATCTTCCTCCGAGAAGGTGATCTCCTTCAATGGCGGTGGGGTCTGTGACGTCGAGGTGACGTTCTTCCGATAGATCTGGTGGAGACTCCCCTTGCGAGAAGCTCCAAACCCGGCCCCTCCATTGATCACGCCTACATGCCCACCTCTTGGGCCATGTATCACTTCCCCGCGACCTCCCAGGTCGACTCGGTCTTCATTCCTCCTCCTCGTCGGAGCCTGGAATGCCACATGCCCCACTGAGGCCTCCTACCTCTATTGCTCTCTCTCTGCTACTCCTGCCTCCAGCCTCCTCCTTGCTTCCCAGAACTCAGGGCAAGCCAATGTCACGTGCCCCTCTACCCGATGATATCGCAGTAGAGGGGAATCTCTGCCTCCTGACGCATCGCCCGCTACTCCCTCTGGCGTCGTTTGTTGTTTTGGCGAGCGATGACCATCGTCTCCCTTCTTCCTCCTCCTCGGCCTCCCTCCTGCATGTTATCGTTCCTCCTCTCCTCCTGGTAGTGTTGCCTTGCTGGTGGTCTCTACTGGGGGTGATTCTCGGGATACTGGAATCGCCTATCCCCCCTTCCTCCTTCTCGTACCTCCGCACGCCTCCTCTCTTCTTGTCTTTAAGGCCTCTCCTGCCTCCTCTCTTTAACCCTCATGGGTTCTTATCTCTTCCTCCTCTCCTCTCTCCCTGGCTCTTCCTTCTTCCTCTCCTCCCGCCTTTCTGGCGTCCTCCTTGTCTTCGACCCCGAAGGTCCTGCTTTACCCCTCTCCGTCGCATCCTCTACATCCAGCCTTGCTAAGAAATCCTTGTTCTTCTCCTTTCTCCAAACAAAAGTGTTTGTCTTCTCTATCATATCTTCAAAAGATCTCGGGGGATTGGACCCCATCTCCAGACTGAACAGTCCCTTATTCAACCCGAACTTCAGGGCCACCATCAGAGTAAAGATGTCCACCTCTTCTACCTCCAAAATCTCCTCCTGGAAGCGATCGATGTAATGACCCAAGCTCTTTTGCTGACCTTGGATGATTTTGAAGAGAGCCGTCGCTTCCTTCTTCCTCTTCTTTGATGTCGCGAACCTCGTCACGAGGCCCCGACGCAGGTCTGAGAAGTAGTACACGGACCCGACTGCCGTCGCCCGCCGCTGCTCCCGCAGCACCACTGATTCGTGCGCCCGCCGCTGGTATCTTCTTCTTCTTCTTCTTCAGAACCAAATCCGGTGCTTCATATATATAGTTGTTAATTTACTGTTATAGCTGAAATCCACTCCATAATTGTGCTCTGGTTTACTCTAATTTACTCTGATTTACTCTGAACCAAATCCAGTGCTTTATATATATAGCTGTTAATTCTGATTTACTCTGATTTACTCTGAACCAAATCCGGTGCTTCATATATATAGCTGTTAATTTACTGTTATAGCTGTTAATGTTAATGTTGATTTTAATAGGTTATGGAGAAATTTTTTTCTAAAGTTGTTCAACCTACTAAAGAAACAAAGAAAATTGAAGAGTTGTCTTCATCCTCAAGTAGTAAGAGACAACGACTTACATGTGTTGAGGAACTTCTTTCCGATCCTGGGTTGAGACAACCAATTTTGAGTTACGACGTCAATGATCAAGATAGAATTAGAAGATATTATCTTGAAAAGGGCCCTTGTCAACTCAATTAGAAATTTCCCCCAAACTGAATTCGGAACAAAAGCTCGGCGATTCAACAGAAACTGGTTTCTTGAATTTAAGGGTTGGTTGGAGTATAGTGAACATAAGGACGCTGCTTTTTGCATGTATTGTTATGTCTTTCCACAAAAAGGATGTGATCCAACATTTGTTACTCGTGGCTTTAGATATTGGAAGGATAAGACAATTCTTGAAAAGCATATTGGCAAGCATGATAGCAATCAAATGCTTCAAAAAAATTATGTGAACATTTGATGAATCAGAAACAGAGCATTCAAATAGTTTTGGCTAAACAAGAAGAAACTCAAGCTGTTGAATATCGTGCATGTCTAAATGCTTCCATTGAGTGTGTTCATTTTCTGTTACGACAAGGATTGTCTTTTCGTGGCCATGATGAGTCTGATGAGTCCCTAAACAAAGGAAATTTTTTGGACTTTTGGAGTTTTTGGAGTCAAATAACAGTGATGTCAATGCAGTGGTCTTGAAAAATGCTTCAATTAATTGTCAGTTAACAGCTCCGAAAATACAAAAAGATATTGTTCTTACAATTGCAAGTGCAACAACATGTGAAATAATTAAGGACATTGGACAAGATTATTTTACAATCTTAGTGGATGAATCTCGTGATATCTCAAATAAAGAACAGATATCTATTGTTTTGAGATATGTGAACAAAAAGGAAAGATTATTGAAAGATTACTCGGTTTTGCCCATGTTTCTGATATTACGGCTTTATCACTCAAACTTGCTATTGATAAAATATTTGTAAAATATAATTTAAGTCTCTCAAGACTATGAGGCCAGGGTTATGATGGAGCAAGAAACATGCATGGTGAATTCAATGGTTTAAAAATTCTTATTATGAAGGATAATAGTTCAGCTTTTTATATTCATTATTTTGCTCACCAACTACAGTTGATATTAGTGGCAGTCACAGATGGACATCCTAAGATAGCAGAACTTTTTTCGTACATTACTAATGTATTAAATGTTGTCGGAGGCTCTTGTAAAAGACGTGATTGTCTTAGAGCTTTAAAAACTGAAAGAGTCGCTAAAGAAATTAATTGTGGCGAGTTAGAGTGTGGGAGAGGGCTCAACCAACCACTTGAAATTAAAAGAGCAGGAAATACAAGGTGGATTTCGCACTATGACACTGTTTTGAATTTCATTTGTATGTTTTCATCTATTAAAAATGTTCTTGAAATTATTACACAGGAGGAAGCTGATGGAAATCAAAGGGGAACTGCAAGTAGTCTTTTGAAAAATATTCGGACATTCGATTTTGTGTTTCTCTTACAGTTGATGAAAAATATTTTATCAAAGACAAATGAATTATCACAAGCGCTACAGAGAAATGATCAAGACATCATTAATGCAATGAATTTTGTTAAAATATCAAAACAATTATTATTCAGTATGAGAAATATTGATGTTCATTGGGAGACTTTCATTATTGAAGTATCATTCTTTTGTGAAAAACAAAATATAGATGTTCCAAACATGGATGACAAATTTTTTCCAGCAGACAGATCAAGACGCACTGCATGAGACATTACAAACTATCATCATTTTCAGGTTGAGATTTATAATACTGTGATTGATTGGATGCTGAATGAGTTAAATGACCGATTTAATGAAGTAAATACTGAATTGCTTCTTTGTGTTTCATGTCTTGATCCTAGTAATCAGTTAAGTTGTTTTGATAAGCAGAAGTTGATTCAGCTTGCAAAGTTCTATCCATGTGATTTTACTCCACTAAACTTACAGTTACTTGATGGTCAGCTAGATATATATATATTTGATGTGCGATCTAATGAGGCATTCTCACAAGTTAAATGTATCAACGGGCTTCTAGAAAAATTAGTGGAGCTTAAAAAGCATGATCATTACCAATTGATTTATCGACTTTTAAAGTTGGCTTGTCTTTTATCGGTTGCAACTGCTAGCGTGGAAAGAATGTTTTCTGCTATGAAGATTATAAAGAGCCGTTTGAGAAACAGAATGGATGATGAATGGATGAATGATTGTCTTATAGCTTACATTGAGAAAGATATTGTTGACACAATTACAAATGAAGAAATTATTACGCGTTATCAGAATATGCGTCCGCGGAAATTTGCTCTATAATATGTAAGTTCTATTGGGAACCTCAATATTACATGTTTTTCATATTGATGTTATGTAATATTTATACTTGTTGCTCTTATATAATGAAATTTTTTGTCATTTGTAATAAAAAATTTTCATTTATATTATCTTGGCATTAGTGCCCGGGTTTGAAAAAAATCCTGGTCCGCCACTGGGATCAACCACCCCCCGTTGCTCAAGTCACCTTACCATCACCGAGTACAGCGTACTCGCGGCTAAGAAAAAGGCGCGGGTCAGTTTAACCTTACCTGTTTGGCATAAATCCTAGGTGTTTTCCTTGGCACCAGTACTTCCTATTACTACCCTTCACAGGCACCACACATTAAGTATCACAAGCATCAGAGGGTCTTTCCTGGACTTCTGTACCAGTACTTCCTGCTACTACCCTTCACAGGCACAACCTAGTAAATATCACAAGCATCACAAGGGTGTTTTTCTGGACTACCACTCTAGTACTTCTTGTTACTATCCTCCACAGGTACAACCCACCGACTCCCAAAACTACACATTTAATCACGGAGTCTTCTCCGGTGCGTATATGCAACATCACCAATCCAGACCAACCTGTCCAGATGGACTTCACACAGCATGCCTATTATGTACTCCATTTTCGGATCTATATGCCAAATCATTGGGGATTCCAAGAATCAACCCAAGGGACTCCCTTAACAAGCCACCCTCTGGTGGGGGAATCCTATGCACGGGCTAAAAAGGAAGCCCTCACATGGCTAAGAAGGAAGATCGTTACCCTTGAAGATCGCTTTGGAGCCATGGACTTTTAGCCAGCTGGAAATCACCGCAGCGGCTTTGCCTCCACAATGCTAGCCTTGGATCTCTAACCGGACCTCTGCAGCTCCACTGGTGGTCGACTCCCTTCCTCCTCCTCCTCCTTTCTCTCTCTCTAGCTTTTTAGAAAGAGGATGGCCAAATGCAAAATGAGGATTTCTTTCTCATCCTCGGCCTTAAGGAAACAGGGAGGACTCCGGGCCATCAGATCTTAGCTGAGAGAATGAACGACCACAATTTTGCCACAAAAGGCTAATTTTTTCCTGACACGTCCTGTGACACGCCCGTGTCACAAGCTGTGTGCCTTAAGCGGCACACAACCGACTCATCCAGACTAGTACACGACCATGTGACACGCCCGTGTCACGGGCCGTGTCACGGGCCGTGTCACCTAACACGCCTTCAGACACGCCCGTGTCTGTGGCCGTGTACTTTAGGCTGCACACAACCAATTTAACCTGATCGGGACACAACCTGTGACACGCCCGTGTCACAAGCCGTGTACCCCAAGACACGACCGTGCCCTGCCCGTGTTTACCAGGCCTCAAATGTCGCAGGCACGTCCAGCAAAAGACACGGCTTGAGATACGCCCGTGTCACAGGCCGTGTGCCCATACACGGCAGCAGACACGCCTGCAGCTCAACTTCGTCGAACTAAATTCGTCGACCAGAGGAGGACACGGCCTCTGACACGCCCGTGTCAGAGGGCGTGTTCCCTCATGTTTCGTAGAAACGGATTTTCGTCGACCACTCGTCGGCTGCTCACCCGAGCAGGACACGCCCGTGTCCCCGGCCGTGTCACCCAACTTTTCCCAAGCCTGGGATTTGGAGTGTTACATTTCACTTAGGTCATGAGTTCTCATGGTAAAGAAAGTGGAAATGAGCAACACAAAGAAAAAGGAAAAGAGAAAGTAGGAGTGAGTTCTTATTTTATATTATTTGCAAGTTATTTTGCTTTCATATGACTCTTATTGTGCGCATGGGTAGAACAAGAAATAAATGAAATTTACACAAGGTTGAGAAGAATTTACACATGGTTAATTGTAATTCGCTGAGACAAACACATAACTAAATTTCAAAAAAAAATTGTAGGAAGACAAGAAGAAAGTGTTGGAAATTTCTCGTTAGGTGGACTCGATTCATCGAGACGACCCGTTAAAGTTGTCCGCGAATATTTGGTCTATTTGGACTCCTACAAGAGTGCGTTAGTTCAGTCGCATGAACGTTTGAAGCCTGTAATAGGTGGGTCAGATCGTTTCGTAACTTCAGTCGCGAACTCGGTCTCACCCTTGACACGTATTCAAGCACGTATTTTGGCATGACATGACAATTATTCTTTTTGGGTTTCATATTCTCATATTAATTAGGAGTTAATGGATTAATTCACCCATTTTGTAACTCCTAAGAGCCTCCCATATTAAGGCTCAATTTTGGGTCATGCTATATATAGGTGAAATTGCGTTTGATTTTCTTCTTCCCCACAAAAACTGTTGGTTGCCCTTCCCTCTTCATCGTGCTACAACTGACCCTATGTCTTTTCCTTTTCCTTTCCTTCCCCTTCAGATCCAGGAAAAACACCCTCTCCGACGACGGTTGTTCGCTGCGCAAATCATCGGGAAATTGCATTCAACGCCATCGCCCTTGTCTTGTGGTTGCCTAGATCTGCGGCACCTCCGGTTGAAAAATCAAGTGATTTCCGATCGAGATCTTTGGTCCAGCGCAAGGCAACTCCGGCTGTTACGCAGCCCTGGATTTTCAACGCTGGGAAGTGCAACGCTTTTTGATCCCTACTTAGAAGAAACTGGGCTTCATGATCAAAGGCGCAGATCCATCATTTTCCTGCAAAACCACTGTTCTTCTATCATCACACAGTCCCGGAGAGTGGCGATTTTTCTCTGTTATTTTGGGTAGGAGAATAAATTCATGGGCCAAAGGAGGTATAACCTTGATCCTGCAAACATACAATTATCTTTTGTTATTACTTACCTGATCAGAGAATTGTTGATTAGACTCAGTTAAATTGCTTCACAAGTGTCTGGAATGCAAAAACTTTATATATATATATATATATATTTGTATACCTTGTATGCTAACCACACTTATTGTAGAAATCAAGTGGTACGATAATATTGTGTGCAAGTGCGTTCTTGCAACATCGTGGACTACATAAGGAAGAACACATCGAGATTATTGAGTATGGTCGCCAACATGAAGCACAAGCTCGAATCCAAGAATGGTATAATCTAATTTCCGCACTTCAGTAGATTTGCTATTATTTTGGGTTCGCTCAATTGTGTGTTCTTATTGTCCTATGAAAAATAATATTGTGTATTCACTCCAAGTTGAGGTTAATAGTGTTTGTTTAAAACGATCTTATAGGTTTATGTATCGTTGCATTTACTAAAAACTTTGATAACATTATTTTGCCGCATCAACGCATAGCCTTTAAACAATATAACAGTTGGTATCAGAGGAAGGTTAACCGAACCTATTAGTCTCATTCAGTATTCTGGGGTAAATTATTTTTCTAATTAATTTGTTTAAAGAACACAATTTCAAAACTCATTAAGTTATTTAGAAAAAAAAAATAATTTGGGATCGAAAATACAAAGTGCTTTCATTATCAATCCCTAACAAAGGAGTTGTGTTTTCTTTAAGACAATTAAGAGCTCTTACGTCGTTGAGTAAAAGAAACACGATATTAATCTATGACAATATTCAAATATCCCAGTGTGAAAGAGTCTCGTGGATTGATAAGAACCGTAGCAGCCAAAGTGGCCTTTTCGAGTTAGTTTGTGAGATTGCGGTTTCACATATTTTAGGGAGTTCTCTGAGACTAGTGCGCAATCATTCACCCAAAGGTGGTGCTTGTGCAATAGGTTCGGAGGGTTACGCAAGAACATTTGGACGGTAGCGCGGGGCTCTAGTAATCTATTCGCACAAATGTGGTAGATCTACGAAAAGCTCAAGTGTAACTGTTGCTCGTTCTTGTGTAGAGAATCACTAATTGTGTGGCGCGTAGTCTACCCAGAGGTGTTACGCGTTGGCGCTCCTGGATTCTCTACCCAGTGTGCTATTTAGGGTTTTATAGCCACTGTTGCCCTATTTGTCTCTAATTTTTCCTTTTCTCTTTTTTTAGTTACCTTTACAGCGCATAATAATATGGCGACCATTGAGAAACTCACTGGATTGAACTTTAAGAAGCGACATCATGTTTGCTCTCGAGATGACGGACATTGAGATGGCCATGAGTACTGACCAGCCTGGGGCTCTCACAACAACCAGCACTCAAGATGAGAAATATCATTATGGTGTTTGGAACAAGTCGAATAAAATTTGCTTGTTGACTATGAAGCGTTCCATTCCGGAGCACCTGCTGAGTGGTCTTCCAGGCACGACCGTCGTCATGGATTTTCTAACTGTCGTTAGGCAGAGATATAAGGTGTCTTCCAATGTTGAGATTGAGACTCTGATTCAGGACCTATTCTCCATGAGGTATTCGGGAGGAGCCGGAGTTCGTGATTATATACTGAATATGGTCTATTCCCAGACCAAGTTGCAGGAGATGGAGATTACTCTCCAAGAAGCTTGATAGTTCATCAGATACTAAATACTCTTCCTGCAGAGTCCAGCATTCTGTGTAACACCCCTTCCCAGTTTTACAATAATCTGTCGTCTGGCCGGGTCAGCGATATAAAGAGAACTAGGAAACAGTATCAAAACTAGTACCCAACGGGTATAATGAGAAAATACTAAAAAAATTTAAACTTTCAACGGAATCTATGAAGGAAAACTAAGGGTAACCACATACCTGTATACTGGATTTACAGAGCCGCTAAACACGAAATAAGATGAAAGAACTGTAAATCTAAAGTAACATAATAAGTCTGATACATGATATTTCAAACATTAACCAAATATAATATCCAAGGTTACAAGTGTCCACTGAATGGAAGAAGACTGAAAAGGGAAACAACTACAAACTGACACCACAAGGACGCTCATCCTAGGCGTAGTTTCCCACCTGGGTCACCTGTAAAACATTGCCCACGAAGGGTCAGAGTAAGAAAAAATAACTCTTCCTAGTGACGCTAAAAACTTTTTCTTAAATGATGAATGCATGTCCTTGGAAAAATAGTTTTGTTCTTTAAAATCTTTATGCTAGATGATATGCATGCGTTTACAATGCTTCCTGATCAACAGGCCTACTCGTTCTACGTTCATGAACTTTCATTATATTTACCCAAGCTCCGACATTCACTAACTAGTGCGCAGTCTCACGTCAGGTCTATGCTTGAGTTCTAGGTGGCTTCTATTCTGCACTTTTACTTAAAAGACTCCAGACAGAGTAGCTCCTAACACGCAAATGAAATCTGACGACCCGAGACCATTTGACGAACTCAATTATTCTGGTGTCGCGCGGACACGGTCTCGAATCTACTAACTGTCTCAAAGGGGAGTCAGCTCCCAAGACTTTACTACTCATAAGATTCCATATGTCATATGAGAAAGGTAGTGTGTCTCTACCTAACACGAGGAGACCTATGCATGCTTACTGACCCTTTTTCTGTCTACTGCTACTCTGCTTGGGACATCGCTTTTTGGTGTACTACTGAGCGACCCTTGCTTTTCTTGTGGTCGACTAGAAGGGGCATTCACGCCCTAATTTAGACAAAAAGTTTCATGCCTAATGTTGCTTACATGATTTGACTATTCGGGTCATGGAAAAGGGTGTTGTCCTTCAACTACTTCCGCGACAGTTTTCCTATCGTCGCACCTTTCTATACATGGTTATAGTGCATGTACGAAATTTACACATGCGTACCTAAAAACAATTCCTTGATACGTCCAACTAAAAAGAATTAGAATTTCTTACAGTGGTGGTGCGGCGCTCGTACACTCGGCGCGACGATATTTACTTTTCCGACGGAAATCTGACTACTGCGGACTTCCGGAACCTTGCCCCGAGACCACTAAAAATCTGTAATCCAAAACAACCTAAATTACACACTTTTCCCCCTTTAGGGTTAACGGTAAAGAAAACTTAAAATGGCTAGTGTAAACACAAAAATGACCAAAATAGTGTATTACCTCTACATGAGAGCGAATTAAGGCTCTCAATGCGCCCAACTCCAGATTCGCGGTGGATCTATAACCCTAACTAGGGCGAGAAGAAAAATGAGAGAGATGTTAGAATCAACTTTCAATCAAAGGATTTCCACGAAAAATGAAGATTAAAGAGGAACCAAAGCAATGCCTCAACACCCCTGACCTCCACCGGTTAGGGTTGAAACTGGACCTCCAACTGCAGGGGAAAGGAGGAGGGGACACGCAGGCGCCTGTAGAGGAAGAAGGAAAGGCCGGCACTGTGAATCAGAAGGGAAACCAGGCGCGATAAGGCAGCGGGAGACGGACTGTGCGACGTTTGCGGGAGACAGAAAGTCCGTCGCTTGCAGGAGATGGAAGGCACGACTGCGATTTTTTTTCCTCCCGTAAGAATGAATTACGGGATCTTAGTTCCCGGGCTACGGCTTTAATTTCCGACAACATGAGGTTTTTTTTATAACCGCTGGGAACTAAAAGGAAAATGAAAATTGTTATTGGCACCCCAAAATGTGCTACGCTTCGCTATTAAAATAAAATGTGTCACACGTCTTTACGACTGATAAAAATCACTAATTAACGAATGCGATTTTTTAAACATACTAACATTGTACCTTGACGACGCGTTGCCTCGATCAAAATCCATCGCGACTTGACCCTACGATTTAAATAAATTTTGCGTCAGTTATGGATGTTACATTCTGAAGACTACCTACAGTTCCCAGGATGAGACATGAAAGATAAATGATCGGATCACCCGTTGTGTTGCTGAGAAGGAGAAACTGAAGAAAGAGAATACGAACACTGCATTGCTCGTAGTCAAATCTCCGTTAAGAAGAAGAAGTTCAAAGATCTGTTTAAGGCTCAGGATGGACAAGCTTTGGGGAGCAAGGACACTGGTGGAAAGAAGCTTCTTAGCTGCTTCTTTTGTAAGAAGAAGGGGCATATGAAACACGAGTGCCTAAAGTTTAAGTCTTGGATGGAGAAGCGTGGTTTTACACCTAAAGGTAACCCTTTAGCTTTAGTCTTTTGTGAATTCAATTTAATTGAAGCACCATCAAGTTCTTGGTGGCTTGATAATGGAGCAACTAATCATGTTGCTTACACGCTACATGAGTTCATCAAACAGAGGAGACCAAACAAGGGTGAGTGCAGACTCACAGTTGGCAACAATGCTGAGGTGGAGGTGGAGTTCATCGAGGACATTTGTTTAGTGCTTGATTCAGGATATGAACTTACATTAAAAGACATATTTTATATTCCTTTGTTTATAAGGAACTTGATTTCTGTTTCTGCATTAGATAAACTTAATTATGGTTTTAATATTTTTGGTGGTTTAATTAAGTTATTTTATGAACCATAGTTTATTGACCAATGTTCACTATCTAATGATTTATATAGAATATGTCTTGCACCTGTTAATTTTTATGCCACCTCATATAATGTAGAAAACGTTGCTAATAAAAGATCTCTTATTAAGGAACAATCATACATGTTATGACATAAAAGGTTAAGTCATGTCTCTAGGGAAAGTGTTGAAAGTTTAATTAAGGAAAATATTCTTCCTACTCTATACTTCAGTGACCTAGAGACATGTGTAGACTGCTAAAGAGATAAGATGACCAAGATTAAGAAGAAGGCTCAACTCGTAGTTCAAGTTTGTTAGAGATTATTCATACAGACATCAGTGGTTCTTATTCCACTACCTTCTATTGGAACACCTACTTCATTACTTTCATTGATGACTACTCCCGTTTTGATTATTTGTACTTAATTAAGGAGAAGTCTGAATCTCTTGAAAAGTTCAAGATTTTCAAGACTGAAGTTGAGAAAAAAATAGGGAAAGTCATCAAGATTGTTAGGTCTGACAGAGATGACGAGTATTTTGATAAACATGATGTCTCTAGGCAACATAAAGGTTTGTTTTCCAGATACTTGGAGAGATGTGTCATTGTTGCCCAGTACTCCATGCTGGGTAGTCTTGAGCAAAATGGTGTGGCTGAAAGGCGTAATCGCACCCTTAAAGAAATGATGAGAAACATGATAAGTAGAACGAATCTTCCTGAATTTTTGTGGGGTGAGGCGCTTAAGACTGTAGTGTACATTCTTAATAGAGTCCTATCTAAGTCAGTACCTAAAACACCATTTGAGTTACGGACTGGTAGACGACCCAACCTTAATCATTTGCGTGTTTGGGGTTGTCCTACAGAAGTCCGTTTATACAACCCATCAGAGAGTAAGGTAGCCCTCAGGTCTTGTCGTTGTTATTTTATAGGCTACCCAGATCACTCCAAGGGATTTAAGGTATATTCCCCTTTAGGAGGGCCCAGAATTGTGGAGTCACAAACAACTAAATTTTTAGAATGGGATGTCGCTGACGAACTTAGTTGCTCTCTTCCTTTTGGTGAAGATGAGGAAGTTGTGACCATTGATTTATCTATGCCCTTGGTAGGAGATCCTGCGATACCTGAACCTGTGATGGAACAAGTGGAGGATGTGGAAGTGGTCTTACCACTGATTCCAGTTGAGATTCCTCCTCATGTTTAGGAGGTTCATCTGCCCGCTAGGAGATCCATTAGACAGAGAAGGCCTGCAATTTCCTCAGACTATGAAGTCTATTTAGGAGAGAGTGATTATGACATTGGTCAAGTGGTTGAACCAATGACATTTAATGAAACTGTGTCTGAACCTCAAGTTAATCTGTGGTGGGATGCGATGAAAGGCGAGATGGAGTCTATGAAGCTGAATAAGGTTTAGGAGTTGATTGAGTTACCCAAAAGCTGTAAGCTCATTGGTTCTAAATGAGTGTTTAAGATAAAGAAAGACTCTAAAGGAAAGGTCGAGCGGTTTAAGGCCAAACTGGTAGCCAAGAGATTTACGCAGAGAGAAGGAATCGATTATCACAAGACCTTTTCTCCTGTTTCCTCTAAAGACTATTTCAGAGTGATTATGACATTAATAGCTCGTTATGATTTGGAGCTACACGAGATGAATGTAAAGACCGCATTCCTGAATGACGATCTTATCGAGGAAGTATATATGGTGCATGTTGAAGCCAGGAAAAATCCTAACCTTAGAATTAGGACCCCAAAGGTACGAGGTGTGACAGGGAAAATCCTCTGCAGGATACTCACGAGCTCTTTTTTCCGGATACTAGCCGAGACTTTGGATTCCTTTTCCTAAGAGACCAGGTCGCGGCCTTGCGACTTAATCATCAACTAGTCTCACTCGTACCTAGTTCGATCACTTTTGGTTGAGAAATTTTTATTTTTCTCCTCTCCTCGGACAAAAGTATTCGCCCTCTCTTTCATTTCCTCAAAGGACATCGGGGGGTTGGACCCCATCTTCATGCTGAAAAGACCCTGTTTCAATCCGAACTTCAGGGCCACCATCAAGGTGAAGCTATCCACCTCCTCCACTTCCAGGATCTCCTCCTGGAAATGATCTATGTAAAGGTCGAGACTTCGTGCTGCCCTTGGTTGATTTTAAAGAGGGCGGTTGCTTCCTTTTCCTTTTCTTGGACGTCGCGAACCTCGCCATGAGGCCCCGACGCAGATCAGAGAAACAGTCGACGGAACCTGTTGCCAGCTGGTGGAACTAGTCCCTCGCATTGCCTTTGAGGGTAATGGAGAAGAACCGGCATTTGAAAGTGTCGGACATGGTGCGGATGGAGACGACATCTTCAAACCACTGAAGATGCCTAACAAGGTCATCCCTGCCAGAGTAGTATTTGAGAACAAGCTCTCTGAACCCTTCGCGGGCGGGGGCGACAAGGATCTCTTCACAGAAGGGGCTTCTCCCTCCCTGGTGATGACGAGTTTCATCCTCGCTGGAAACATCATACTCGCTCCACTGGCTAGTATCTCGGTATCTCGCCGGCGACATTAGATCTCGGAAACGGACCCCTTGGCTGCCCGCCGGATGGTGCCGCGACTGCATCAGTCGCTCTTCTCTTGCCCAAGCGGGCTCCTTCCCAGCTCTCCTCTGCGGCGCTTCCTCATCCAGCAATGTCACGCGACGGGGAGAGGTCGTCGTGTCATTGGGGCGATGAGAAAACCCGACGAGGATGAACTTCTCAATTCTCTCGCGAACTCCTCGAACGCAGTAATGGTCACAAACTCGCCACTTCGCGCGAGATAACCAGGTCCCGCTGAGTTACCGACCAACACTTCATAATCACCATCATTGGCCATCTTGCTAAATCACCAAATTTTCCTCCTTGGCTGTGATCCATGCTAACCGCACCAAGTGTTGAAGCCAGGAAAAATCCCAACCTCAGAATTCAAATCAAATCCGCCTAAGTTTACAAGTTCGGGGGCAAGACGAGACGGCTAAGATGACTAGTATGAAGAGCGAAGACAAACAGGACCCCAGATATTGTGGCAGGAAGGACTCACCACGTACCCGGATGCTCGAAAGGAGCAACCCCTTCTTAACCAAAAGTGGCTGAACTAGGTACGAGGGAGACTAGCTGATGATTAAGTCGCAAGGCCGCGACCTGGTCTCTTCAGAAAAGGAATCCAAAGGCTCGACTAGTATCCAGAAAAGAGAGCTCGCGAGTATCCTGTAGAGGATTTTCCCTGTCTCACCTCGTACCCCTGAGGTCCTATTTATAGGGAAATCCAAGGACGGGGGGGGGGGGGGGTCATATTTATACCCCACCCCCTGGCGACAAGGCGACTTCCAAGGGGAACTCGCATGGGCTGGGCGAGTATCTTGCCTAGTCGCCTACCTGGCGAGTATGCGAGAGGAGCTCGCCATACTTGCCCAAGCCTTCTGCGGTCTTGCGCGCTGACTCTGAGTTCTGCCTTGACTGGTTGACCTCGACTTCTGCTGACCTGGCTGTGCTAGGACCCATCCTCGACAAATATGGGTTGTACAGTGCAGTTTGAGGGATTCAAGTCGGGCCATTCTGACCAGCTTGTATGTAAACTTAACAAGTCCCTATATGGTCTAAAACAAGCTTCTAGATAGTGGTATTTGAAATTTGATGATGTGGTTACTTCTTTTGGTTTTGTCGAAAATAAAGTAGATCATTGCATATATCTCAAGATCAGTGAGAGCAGATTCTTCTTAATTCTTTATGTAGATGACATCTTGCTTGCGAGCAGTGATTTGACATTGTTGCATGAATCTATGAAATTTCTATTAAAATACTTTGATATGAAAGATCTTGGAGAAACATCATTCATTATAGGAATTGAGATCATTAGGGACCAATCTCATCGTACAATGGTACTCTCTCAGAAAGCCTACGTTGAGCGTGTACTTGAGAGATTTAGCATGCTAGGTTGTAAGCCTGAAGACGTACCTGTGCTAAAGGGTGATAAGCTCAACTTATCACAATGCCCTAAGAACGATATAGAGAGAACGCATGAAGGACATACCTTACGCTAGTGCGATAGGCAGTTTAATGTATGCCCAAGTCTGTACCAGATCGTACATTTCCTTTACAGTAGGATTTTTAAACAGATATCAATCGAACCCAGGACCCGATCATTTGGTGGCTGCCAAGAAAGTCTTGAGGTATTTGAAGGGAACTAAGGATGTTAAGTTGGTCTACCAAAGAGTTCAAAACCTTGAGTTAGTGGGGTATACAGATTCTAATTTTGCTGGGTGTGAGGATGATAAGAAGTCTACTTCAAGTTATATCTTTAAGTTTGCTGGTGGAGCTGTTTCATGGAAGAGTGTCAAACAGACACTCATCACTTCGTCCACAATGCACGCAGAGTTCGTAGCTATTTTTGGAGCTTCTACTCACGCGGTGTGGCTAAAAAACTTCATTACAGAGTTGAAGGTCGTCGATTCTATAGCTGGACCCACCCAAATATAGTGTGATAATATCTCTGTAGTTATTTTCTCGATGAACAATAGAAGTATCACGGGGTACAAACATATGGAAATTAAATTCTTGATCGTTAAGGAATTGGTCAAGAATGGTGAAATTTTAATGCAGCATTTAGGGACAGATGACATGTTAGTTGATCCACACACTAAAGGACTTTGCCCTAACACGTTTCAAAAAGCATGTTATTAATATGAGGCTTAAAGAGTCGATTAATGCGCTAGATTAGTAGGAGTCTACATGAAGCTCCAATTCAGTTATCTGTTATTTGATTTGCACTTTATTTAATTTATTAAAATTAAAGAATATTCATTCAGGGATATCATTAAGTTTTGGTATTCGTTGAGTTTTTGATGACATGTCGCACTTCATACAAAGTCTCATGACTTGTGTCAATCAGAGCATAAGGCCTGAGACACTTCATTTGAATTATGGTTTGTGGTATATCTTTTGACACATGAATTTTGGAACCTTAAAGTTAGACGTGCATGTTCTTTTGAACACTTAAGAGCTTCTCACACCACCAAATTGGAACAACCTTCATGTGCACATTTTCTGTATGTTGTTCTATGATTTATATAACCTCGCTTTGTCCATGTCGATTAGATCTGTAAGCTACAGTGACCATGCAAGGTCCCGTGTCGCATAATGATGCGGTTGCCGCCATGATTCGGAGTGAAAGATTTGGTTGGACCGGATTGACATGGGAGTGGACTCAATATTGCGTTCACTAATTGGTACCCTTAAGTTTAGTGAAGATTTTATCAGAATGACATAAGTTACGATGAATATAAGTCCAAGTGGGAGAATGTTGGAAATTTCTCGTTAGGTAGACTCGATTCATCGAGACGACCCATTAAATTCGTACGTGAATATTTGGTCTATTTGGACTCCTACAAGCGTGTGTTAGTTCAGTCGCGCGAACGTTCAAAGTCTGTGATAGGTGGGTCAGATCATCTCGTAACTTCAGTCGCGAACTCGGTCTCACCCTTGACACGTATTCAAGCACGTATTTTGGCATAACATGGGAATTATTCTTTTGGGGTTTCATATTCTCATATTAATTAGGAGTTAATGGATTAATTCACGCATTTTTGTAACTCCTAAGAGCCTCCCCTATTAAGGCTCAATTTTGGGTCATGCTATATATAGGTGTTTTTCCACCGTTTTGATATAGTGCTGTAAAAGTGAGCAAGGGTGAAATTGAGTTTGATTTTCTTCTTCCCCACAAAAACTATTGGCAGCCCTTCCGTCTTCATCGTGCTACAGCTGGCCCTAAGTCTTTTCCTTTCCTTCCCCTTCATATCCAGGAAAAACACCCTCTCCGGCGACGGTTGTTCGTTGCGCAAATCATCGGGAAATTGCATTCAACGTCATCGCCCTTGTCTTGCGGCTGCCCAGATCTGCGGCACCTCCGGTTGAAAAATTCGGCGATTTCCGATTGAGATCTCTGGTCCAGCGCAAGGCAACTCCGGCTGCTACGCAGCCCTGGATTTTCATCGTCAGGAAGTGCAACGCTTTTCGATCCCTACTAAGAAGAATCTGGGCTTCAGGATCAAAGGCGCAGATCCATCATTTTCTTGCAAAACCACAGTTCTTCTTTCCCCACACAGTCCCAGAGAGTGGCGATTTTTCTCTGTTATTTTGGGTAGGAGAATAAATTCGTGGGCCAAAGGAGGTATAACCTTGATTCTGCAAACATACAATTCCCTTTTGTTATTACTTACCTGATCAGAGAATTATTGATTAGACTCAGTTAAATTGCTTCACAAGTGTTTGGAATGCAGAAACTTTATATTTTTATTATATAATACAATATGCATATTTGGATCACACCATGAAACTCATCTGGACCGTCCGATTTTCAAAGAATTGCTTCTGGCCGTTTGATCTATATAGAGTGGCCTGCAATTATCCAAAGCAAAAAAAACACTGTTCATTTGGAAATTTTCCCCGATACCCCCTCCCGCATCCCCCCCCCACGGCCTCAGCCCTCTGCCGGCGGCGGAGCCGCCGGCGGCCTGCCCGCCGCCCTCCGGCGAACCCGCCGGGGGTTGTCCGGCGGCGAGCGGGCAGGGCACCGCCGGGGCTGAGGGGCGGGGGGGGGGGGGGGATGCGGGGGTTTTTTTTTTATTTTTTTTATTTAAAAATTATTTTAATTAATATGTTTTTATAATTAATAATTAATATGATTTTTTAAATTATATAAAGATTTGTTTTTAAAAATTATTTTAATATGTTTTTATTTAATAACTATTTAATAATTAATATGGTTTAATAATTATTTTAATAATTTATTATTTTTTTTATTTAATTAATATGTTTTTTTATTATATATAAGATGCGGGGGGCGGGCGAACCCTTCGCCCGCTTGATTGCGGGCGAAGCCCGCAGCGACGCATCGAGAACGGGCGGAGCCCGTTCGAAGATGCTAGTATGTATATATTATAATATATATATATATATATTATATACATACTAGCATCTTCGAACGGGCTCCGCCCGTTCTCGATGCGTCGATGCGGTTTCGTCCGCAATCAAGCGGGTTTCGCCCGCTTGACCCCCCCGGCGGGCTTCTCCCTCCCCCGCATCTTCGAACGGGCACCGCCCTTTCTCGATGCGTCGCTGCGGGCTTCGCCCGCGATCAAGCGGCCTTCTCCCGCTTGACCGGGCCCCGGCGGGCTTCGCCCGCTTGACCCCCCGAAATTTTTTATTAAATTTTAATAAAATTTTATGGCCCGCTTGACCCCCGGCAGGGTTCGCCCTCCCCCGCATCTTCGAACGGGCTCCGCCGTTCTCGATGCGTCGCTGCGGGCTTCGCCCGCGATCAAGCGAGCTTCTCCCGCTTGAACCCCCGACGGGATTCGCCCGCTTGACCGCCCGGCGGGCTTCGCCCGCCAACCGGCGCGCTTCACCCGCCCCCGGCGGGCTTCGCCCGCGGCCCAGCTTTTTAATAGAAATTTTAATAGAAATTTTTTATTAAATTTTAATAAAATTTATTAAATTTATAAATTTAATAATTTTATAAATTATAAATAAATTTAATACCCCCGGCGGGCTTCGCCCGCGGCCCAGCTTTAATAAAAATTTTAATAGAATTTTTTATTAAATTTTAATAAATTTATAAAATTTAATAATTTTATAAATTATAAATAAATTTAATAAATTATTTAATAATTTTATAATTTATAAATAAATTTAATAAATTATATAATTAAAAGAAAATGAAAAAAAAAAACAAAATCCCCCCCCCGCTTCGGCCTGCTCACGCAGGCCGATCTTCTCGGCCGCCGGCGGCTCCGCCGCCGGCGGTCTGCCCGGCGCCCACCGGCGGGTTCGCCGGCCTCCGGCGAACTAGCGGGGGTTGTCCGGCGGCGAGCGGGCAGGGCCACCGCCGGCAGTGGCCCTGCCCGTGAACTCTAGTTTTGGAGTTCACGGGCAGGGCCACTGCCGGCGGTGCCCATGCCCGCTCGCCGCCGGACAACCCCCGGCGGGTTCGCCGGAGGCCGGCGAACCCGCCGGTGGGCCGGGCAGGCCGCCGACGGCTCTGCCGGCGGCGGCGGCGGTGAGGCCGTGAGTGTTGAAACCGAAATCCGGTCTCCTGTGGAGTTCGACCCTTGGGGAAGGGGTGGTCTCGCGCCTACTTTGCTTCTGCAAGAAAAAACAACGAAGAAGACAAGGAGAAACAGACTCAAGGGCTCGGCAGGGAGGTCCCACCCCAAACCCGGAAGATCTCAGAGCGCTTCCCCTACTTAGCCAGAAGCCGAGCTAAGATACCCTTAGAAAGCACTTGAAGATTGGAGCAGGAGAGCACAGGGAAGAACCTCCTTTCTGGGGTACCCCTTGGGTCCTATTTATAGCTTTTGAAATCCGGACTGCCAATAACCAAAAGAACTGACCTGAAATTACCAGAAAACCCTTGGTTGGGTCTGCCAACAGTCTAACTCCGCTGTTTTGAAGGGCTATGGGCAGACCAGCGGGGGCAAAACAGTAAAAAGTACCTCACACATCCGGGCGAGCTGGGGAGTTTTGGCCACCTCGGCATGTTCTGCTCGCCTGCTGTTGCCGAGCTCCGCTGCGAGGGCGCGAGTTGTGTGTCGCTCGGCGAATGTCGAGCTCGGGGTCGTCAATCTGAAAGAAATTGTAACTAATCACCTAGAGGGGGGGGGGGGTGAATAGGTGACTTAATCTTTTTAAACTTTTAGGCAGATTATATCACAGATTTATAACTACTTCTTCACAGCAATCAAGCAACAATCACAGAATAAAGCATGCATACAGTGAACACACAGATTTATAGTGGTTCCCTAAGGTTTGGGTACATCCACTTTCCCCCTTCGTCTATCTAGTAGTGTACTAGATTCGGCCAAACTCCTCCACTATACCTCAGATCCTCAGATCTTACACTCAGAACCCCAACTGGTTCCTACAACTCAGAGTGATCCCACTCCTACAACTCAGGCTCAATAGCCCTACAACTCAGTCTTCTCCAAAGACCTACACTCAGCCACAAGGCCTACACTCAGCCTACAACAGGCCTACACTCAGAGAAATAGATCTCCTACACTCAGGCACACAGGCCCTACCACTCAGCCTTTATAATTTCAGGCTTACAACTCAGATCCCTAAGGATCCTACAAGAAATTAAGAATACAATGTGTAAACCTACAACTCAGAATGAGAGAGAAGTGTTGATAGGTTTCTTGATGAGTTCTTGAATGAACTCTGCTGAGATCAACCTCACTTGGCTTTCTTCAAAGCTTCTTTAATGTAGAACACAATAGGGTTGATATTCTCTGCAGCTGATCTTCAATCACTACAACTTAAGAATCAGAACTAGGTCTGAAACTTTCTTCACAGCCTGGTTCCAACAGCTGTCTTCTTGGAAGGAGCTCTCTCTCTCCAACTACTTAGATCTTCTGATCACTTCAATTGATTGTAGTTAACTCTCTCAATCTTCAATCTGTTAATCATCTTTTTCTGTTGACAGAATAAGCCTATATATAGGCCTGCTTCATGGTGACCGGCTGATCCGGTTCCTAACAGCTTTCTGACAACTCTGATAGTTGCAGTAGACCGGCTGGAATGGCAGCTGTCATGTCATCCAGTCACTTCTTGAAATATCTGTAACTGTCTGAAAGTGTCGAGACAGTCTGTCTTTAAGTGTCGACACTTATAGACTAAGTGTCGACACAAGTTGACTAAGTGTCGACACTAGCCTTCAGGTGTCGACACACCTCCTTGTGTTGTAGAATTTACTTCTCGACACTGCTACTTCAACATGTGTCGACACTGATATTGTGTGTCGACACAACTCCTTGTTCTTCAGTACTTAGTTGAATTCTTGTAAGTGTCGACACAACTCCTTTGTGTCGACACATCTTCTTGTGTTGAACTTGTTCAGTGTCGACACATCTTCTTGGTGTCGACACATGCCTTCTGTGTTGATACTTTCTGAGTGTCTACACAGCTCCTTGTGTCGACACATTCTTCTTGTGTTGATACTTTGGCTGAGTGTCGACACATCTCCTTTGTGTCGACACCTGTACTTAGAATTTGTTGAACTTTGCTGAGTGTCGACACAGCCTCCTAGTGTCGACACTTTCTTCATGTATTGAGTCTTCTGCTGTGTGTCGACACATTCTTCATTATGTCGACACATGTACTTGAACTTTGCTGAAGTGTTGCTGAGTGTCGACACAGCCTCCAAGTGTCGACACTTTCTGATGTTGACAAAGTTCCTCTTGGTGTCGACACTGCTTCTAAGTGTCGACACAGCTTCTCTGGACAGTTCTTCAATGAGTGTCGACACATCCTGTATGTGTCGACACTTTCCTCCTGGTGTCGACTCTGCATCCCTGGTGTCGACACAATTACTCCAAGTGTCGACACTGCTTCTCTAGGTGTAGACACAAGTCTTCTTAAGTGTCGACACTTTTCTTCTGGGTGTCGACACATGGACTTAGAAACTTTTCAGCTTTCCCTGCAAATACTTAACCTGCACAACTAAACTCAAAATACATCAAATACATTTTGATGTATATCATTGAGTAGGTTGAGGCTTCTTCAAATCAGGTACATTTATTCCAATATACCCAACACAATCGTCGATCTCTGGTCTACGGATGCCGAGCTCGGGCTCGCCCCCCTTCATTGCCGAGCTCGCCTATTGTCCTCAGCCCGATTAGCTTATACCCTGGTGGCCTTGCTTGCCGGACACGGGGTTGTACACAATCCCCGCTCTCTTCGAGCTTGTCAAAACTTGGAAAGAAACATCCAACCCCAAGTGTGCGGCGAGCACTAGTTGGCGAGTTGGTGGGAATCTTCTGGTGGGGGCCACCTGCGGCTATATATATGTGCACCTGCCCAACTACCTGACTCTTGCCATTCCCTCTGCTGCCCTGCCAAGATGCCTCTTCCTAAGGAGATCCAAGAGCGCATAGACCGAGCCCGCCAGGCCTCCGCGGCTCGCGTTGCCGCTCTGACGGCGGTCCCGGCGAAAGCTCCCCATTCCGATTCTGCCGAGCCCAGTTCCAAGAAGTCAAAGCCATTCCCTGAGGCGGCTGAGCCCATTTTCAACGACATGAGGGCCACCCTGGCTCGCAAGACCGGTTCTTCCACCCGAACTATTCTCGAGAAGGATAGAGAGGTGGTCGTGGTTGGCGACGACCTGAACGGTCAACCAGATGGCGAGGGTGTCGCGCCGCGAGAGCCCACACCGCGAGGCGAGACCACGCTCACCAACTCGCGATTCTCGACACCGGATAGCCATCCCCGGGACCCGCCTCTGCTCTTTGGGATCCTGCATGTGAGCTCGCAGAGGCCGAATTCGCCAGTGTGCACCTCCCCTCCTCACCAAGCTGACGTGGTCGCGGGGGAGGGTCTAGGGACCATTCCCACCCCGGGATTTGAGCTCGTCTCGCCTGGGGCTCGCAGTCCGGGTCGCGGGAAGGATCTCAGGTTCATTCCTCCTCGCATGTCCTTTGAACCGCCGAGCTCTTCGGGTCAGTTTTGCTTGACTCCTTACTTCATGAGCGTTTTCTGCCTTTCTTTGCTAATACCTGTCTTTACAGCTCTTCCCAGTCAATCGGCTGCCGAGGAGTCCTCGCGGGCAGCCCACTATTCTCCCCTCCCTTCCCCGAGCTCGCTGGACTCTTACCTGGGTCCTGAGGTGGATCAAGGCGAGTTGACGAGGAGGGAGGTCAAGCTCCTCAAAAAGTTGGTGTGCGGACTGCGCGAGGTGCAGGGGGTCAATGAGACGCTGCAGCGCGACTACGCACGTCTTGCTGACGAGGTGCGCCGTGGCCAAGCTGGCGAGCAGATGTCCCCCTCCCGGCTCCTGGACAAGATTGACGACGGTCTCTCGGTCGCGCAAAGGAATTCCGGAAGGATTCGCGAGCTGCTCCGCGCGCGACAGCCTGGGGGGCGGGGTTCGCGAGGCCGGGGTAGGTAGGTAGGCGGCTCCTTTGCCGAGCCGACCGGTACTCGCACCCCGATGCACTCCCTGCTTGCGCGCCCCGTCTTTTTCAATCCCGAACTTTATCTGTAAACAACTCTTAGAATATTCTTAATCATATTACTTGAATAAAATGCCGCGATGTTCGACTTAGCCTCGGTCGGGATGCGCCGGAAGTCGGCGAGCTGGGGTGGCGAGTTGGGGTGGCGAGCTGGGGCGGCGAGCTGAGTTGATTTGACGGCCCGCCCCAGATTTCTTTTCCTATAAATAGCCCCCCCCCCCCTCACCTACCCCCCGTACTGTGCCTTTATTGCTTTGCTTCCCTTTCTCTGTGTTCTCCTCTTTCCCTGCTCGCGTAGTGCTTTTTTCTTGCGAATATGGGCAAGACCAATCCAGATGCCGATGGCCGCTCCAAGTGCGTGCAACACTTCACTGACTACTGCTTATTCGAGGGGCACACCAGCGAGGAGGAGCTCGCTGAATTCATGGCGGAGCGCGTGCCGCCGGGTTTCGAGGCGCGCAGGCCGAGGACAGGCGAGGCCATCAACACCTTTTATGAAGATGAGCTCGCATTCCCCATCTCGCACTTCGAGGTGGGGTTGCGCCTTCCCCTGTGGCCGGAGATCCGGCAGATCTTGAAGTACTACGGGGCCATCCCCGCGCGGCTGAACTCTAACGCCATCGCGATAATGGTGGCGTTCGCGAGTTACCTCCGGCGGGAGAAGATCGATTTCAATCTGATGGTGTTCAGGAAACTCTTCTCCTACAAGGCGACGCCGGACGGGGTCGCCTACTTTGACGGCTCGCTGATCAAAGTTCGCGAGATCGCGATCAAGCACCATACCTAGATGACCAAGATCGCCTTCATCAAGGGCGATCTCGGCAACATTCCCTACTCGCCTCAGCAGAAGGGCGAGGAGGTGTACCGCCCACCGGCCGTGTCCGGCAACGACGCCGAACTCCACAAATTCTTCCTCCACAAAGATTTCGAGGTCGCCTTTCTGCGGAGGGGCCTCGACGCGCTCCCCACCGTTCTGCCCGGCGAAGGTACGTTTCCCTCCTCATCTTGCCGAGTTCGCCTGCCTGCCGAACTCGCCATATCATTGCTGAATTCCTAACTTTTAAGTGTTTTCTGCAGGGGAGCGAATAATCCCCGTGAACCCGCCGTTCGCGGATCCGGGGCTCCATACCGACTCTCTTGCTCGCGAGAGGGCGGCGGCGGCAGCCTGCCGAGATGAGGCGTCCCTCTCGCAGCCCTCTTCCAGCAAGAGGCGACCTGAAGACGCGGGGTCGAACCCGCCATTCGGCCATCGACAGATGAAGAAGATGCGGAGAGCCCTGCTGGCTCCGCGGGGGCAACAACAACAGCCCAGCCCCAAGTACATCAGTTCGTCGGCGACCCCTCCCGACGCGTCGCCGGAGAGCCCACTGAAGGAGATAACCAGCAAGGGGCAGAAAACTGGCGAGGGCCCCTCTTCCACGGCGGCGATCTCCCCTCCTCCATCGGCGAAGAGGGCTGCCCGCGAGCGCGTGCCGCCGAAGCAACACCCCCTCTTCAACTTCGGCGCGCGCTGGAAGGATTCGGCGGGTGAGCCCATGCTTCAGTGGGACGAGCTCGCTCATCGAGTCTCCGTCTCCACTCTGCACCCCTCCTGGAACGACCGCGAGCCTGCCACCGGTCACGTCTACGCCCTCGGCTTCGGCCTATATGGCCGGGATGATGTCGAGGCCTACAAGAAGATGACCCTCCAGCAGCTCGGCCATGAGGGCCTGCAGTCCCACCTGCGGACCCTGGAGCTGCACCACATGTTGGCGCGCCGCAGCTTTGCCCTCAGCCACCAACTCGAAAGGGCTGAGCAGGCTCGCGACCTCGCCAAGGATAAGGTCACCGATCAGGCGAGGCGGCTCGGCATAGCGGAGGGTCTACTCGCCCAAGCCGCCGGCAGGTTGGTAAGTGCCAAGCGTGTTCCTCTCTTTTACTTAGAAAATTTTGTGTTGCTGCTAAATGGATTCTTTTCTAGGATGCCAAGGCGGCGGGCGAGCTTCAGGCTCGCAACACTGAGCTGGGGGAGGAGGTCAACCAGCTGCGCGCACTACTGGCCGCGGATGCCGACGCTGCAGGGGAGCTCCAGGCTCGCAACGCTGAGCAGGGGGAGGAGATCGGCCGGCTGCGCGCACGCCTTGCCGAGCTGGAGGGCGCGAACACAAAGCTGAAGGGGGAGAACCAGCACCTCCTCGGCGAGGTGCGCCGCCAGGCGGATATCTTCTTCCCGCCTCACGACATCGATCCTACCCTCCCCTACAAAAGCCTGCGGATCTTTGGCGAGGCCGACCTCGTCGAGAGATTGCGGATCAACTCCATCCAAGCCGCCGAGTGCACCCTCCAGATGATGAAGGATTCTGGGGTGCTGGTGGAGGGGTGCGAGGGGATCTCGGCTCGGGACCTGATGCCGAGCCTGTTTCCGGCGACGCCGCCCAGCGAGAAGGAAGACAGTCTGGACGCTATGTTCGGGAAGAGCTTCCAGGATCCTTCGGGTGACGGCGAGGACCAGTCCGGCGGAGGGGGCGAGGCCTGAGGGTAGCTTGTACTTTTGTTTTCCTTTTTCTTTTTTCTTTGTTCACTCGCCGAGGCGAGCCCCCCATGTAATTACATTTTTGTAAACAGCTAATGAAAGTTTTTGATCATACCGGTGTCATTTCCTTTTCTCTACTTTCTTTGTTGAGCTCTAAATATATGCGAGTGTTTCCCCATGCGACCTCGCCGAGACAAGTTTCACGAGTAGAGTAGTTATGAGAGCACGCCCGCGAGTGGATGTGTTTTGAGTGTTCGCCGAGCCCCAGACGATTCGGGGGTGAGTTGCTCTCCGCCCTTATCACGCCACCATAACTCGCACGCGAGCCGTCCAGGTTGAGCCGAAAAAGGAGAAATTCTTTCAAGTCTGATGGGCAAAGGGGGCGAGGTCCCCCGGTCTGGCTTGCTTTCTTGATCATGCCGAGCTGGGTTTGCCGAGCCCGAGCTCGCCCTGACAGAACCTTTTTCCCCTTTGCCCCCTGACACTGAGACTTTGACCCGTATCTGACGATTTCAAGGCCGACACCATCGAGTGACCTCCGGCCCTGTCAGCTAGGTGAGCCTGACAGCGGGATCTGCTCGAGGCCAAGGATGACACCGAGTGACTTCCAGCCCTGCCAGCTAGGTGAGAGCCTGACAGCGGGATCTGCTCGGGGTCCACTACCAACACCGCCGAGTGACTTCCAGCCCTGCCAGCTAGGTGAGAGCCTGACAGCGGGATCTTCTCGGGGTCCACTACCAACACTATCGAGTGACTTCCAGCCCTGCCAGCTAGGTGAGAGCCTGACAGCGGGATCTGCTCGAGTCCAAGGATGACACCGAGTGACTTCCAGCCCTGTCATCTAGGTGAGAGCCTGACAGCGGGATCTGCTCGGGGCCCACTACCAACACCATCGAGTGACTTCCAGCCCTGCCAGCTAGGTGAGAGCCTGACAGCGGGATCTGCTCGAGGCCAAGGATGACACCGAGTGACTTCCAGCCCTGCCAGCTTGGTGAGAGCCTGACAACGGGATCTGCTCGGGGTCCACTACCAACACCATCGAGTGACTTCCAGCCCTGCCAGCTAGGTGAGAGACTGACAGCGGGATCTGCTCGAGGCCAAGGATGACACCGAGTGACTTCCAGCCCTGCCAGCTAGGTGAGAGCCTGACAGCGAGATCTGCTCGGGGTCCACTACCAACACCATCGAGTGACTTCCAGCCCTGCCAGCTAGGTAAGAGCCTGACATCGGGATCTGCTCGGGGCCAAGGATGACACCGAGTGACTTCCAGCCCTGCCAGCTAGGTGAGAGCCTGACAGCGGGATCTGCTCGGGGTCCACTACCAACACCATCGAGTGACTTCCAGCCCTGCCAGCTAGGTGAGAGCCTGACAGCGGGATCTGCTCGAGGCCAAGAATGACACCGAGTGACCTTCAGCCCTTCCAGCTAGGTGAGAGCCTGACAGCGGGATCTGCTCGGGGTCTAAGATACATTACATTCCCCTATGCAGGCTAGCTATGGTAATATTAGAGAGTTGAAGGAATTTATTATAATCAAAGTGCTGCTTACATGCTTCAGGGGAAAAATCGTTTTAGGTCGTCACCACTTCAGGTGAGACTCAGGGTCTCGCCCTCTACATTTTGGAGTCGATAGCCCCCTGACCCCAAGGCTACCTTTACAATGAATGGTCCCTCCCAGCAGGGATTGAGCTTCCCTACGGATGCTGACCTCCCTGCTGCATCCACTTTCTTCAGCACCAAGTCCCCTTCCACGAACTACTTGACCCTGACATGCTTGTCAAAGTACTTGGCCATTCTTCTTTTCACCTCCTCCTGCCGGATAGTGGAAAGGTCCCTCACCTCTTCCACCATGTCAAGGGAGAGCCTCAGTTCTTCCTCATTCTCTGCTTGCCATTCCTCACGGCCTTCTTTTGTCGCCACGACTCGCGGTGTTTGAACTTCGAATTCTATGGGGAGCACTGACTCGCACCCATGGGAGAGTTTGAAGGGGGTCTCTCCAGTGGGCGTGTTGGGGGTGGTCCTTAGGGTCCAAAGAACTACAGGAAGCTGCTCCACCCAACTCCCCTTCAAATTCTCCACCTTCTTCTTGAGGAGGTTGACGATGATCTTGTTTGCGGCCTCCACCTGCCCGTTGCTCCTGGGGTGATGGACCGAGGCGAACCTGAGGTCGATTCCAAGCTGCTCGCAGAAGCTGGTGAACTCGGCACTGGCGAACTGGGGCCCGTTGTCCGTGACGATGGCCTGGGGCAGCCCATGGCGACAGATGATCTCCCCCCAAACAAAGTTCCTGATCATCTGGGAGGTCACCTTGGCCAACGCCTTCACCTCCATCCACTTTGAGAAGTAGTCAATCATTACCAGGAGGAACCTTCTCTGACCGCTGGCTTGGGGGAATGGTCCAACCAAATCCATTCCCCAAATTGCGAAGGGCCATGGGGCCGTGATACTTCTGAGTCGCTGGCCGGCTGTAGCTGGAGAGGGGCAAACAGCTGGCACTTATGACATCTTCTTGCGAACACTGGCGGCGTCTCGGCCCAGGGTGGGCCAGAAATACCCTTGCCTGACTATCCTCTCACTTCCAGGGTCCGACTCCCGGAGTGACTCCCACATTCCCCGGAGTGGACTTCCTCCAAGATCCTTCACACTTCTCCCTCGGTCACGCAGCGGGCTAGCATCCCTGAGAGGGTCTTCCTATATAGCTGCCCGTCCTGGAGGAGGTAATATGCTGACTTGTGCCTTAGTTTCTTCTTATCTACCCCCTCCGGATACTCTCCCGTGGAGAGGAAAACAACAACTAGATCCATCGACGAAGATTGTTGATCGATTTCCATGAGCTCTCCTTCGATGGAGGGGCGGAACAGGTCGGTGATGGTGCCCCCCACCTGGGGACCATGCTTCGCCAGCTGATCGGCTTGTTCATTCTCTTCCCTGGGTACGTGCCGGATGGTGAAAGTTTGAAAAGTGCCAATGACCTCCTTTACCTTGGCCAAGTATGATCGCAAGGTGGGCTCCCTTGCCTCGAACTCCCCGTTGATTTGGGAAGCTACTACCATGAAGTTAGTGAGGACCTCCACATCCGACACCCCAAGCTCCCTGGCTAGGCGAAGCCCTGCTATCACAGCCTCGTACTCAGCCTGGTTGTTGGTAATGGGGAAGTGTACCACCACAGTCTGCTCGATTCGGGTCCCTTGAGGGCTTTCTAGGATCACCCCCACTCCAAGGGAATGCCTCCCTGAGGGTCCGTCCACCCTCACTTTCCAAGGAGTTGGGCAGGTGAGCTCTTCCTCCGCCACTTCAACCACGTAGTCGGCCAAGAAGTCGGCCATCGCCTGAGCTTTGATTGAGAGCCGCGGAACGAAAGAGACGTCGAACTCGCTCAGCTCCACCGACCACTTAGCCAACCTGCCTGAATGCTCCACCCTCTCGAAGATGCTGCGGAGGGGATGGTCGGTCACCACTCGGATTGAGTGTGCTTGGAAGTAAGGCCGTAGCCTCCGAGCCGAGATGACTAGGGCAAAAGCTAGCTTCTCCAAAATCGGATATCTGAGCTCGACCTTCCTCAGGACCCGGCTCACGTAATAAATAGGGAGTGCCTCTTCCCTTCTTCACGAACCAAGACCGAGCTCAGGGCCTCCGCCCCGACCCGAGATATAAGAACAGATCCGCCCCTCCTTCGGCCCTTGGAGCAGCGGGGCCTGTGTCAACTGCACTTTGAGGGCCTGGAACGCCTCCTCACACTCCTTGGTCCATTCAAACCTCTGACCACCCCTTAGCGTTTTGAAGAAGGGGGAGCACTTCTCCCCTGCCCGTGAAAGGAAGCGACTCAGCCCTGCTAGCTTCCCCGTCAGCCGTTGGACCTCCTTTGCATTCACGGGAACCCCAGCTCCAAGATAGCCTTAACTTATCTGGATTCGGCTAGACCCCCGGGGGGTGAGGAGGTGCCCCAAGAACTTTCCCCTGTTGGCCCCAAAGGCACATTTTAGGGGATTCAATCGCATCTTGTATTTGCGCAGGGTGGCGAAGGTCTCCTCTAGGTCCCGGAGGTGGGAGTCCACATCCTGGCTTTTGATCATGAGGTCATCTACATACACCTCCAAATTCCTCCCCCTTTGCTCCTTAAAGACCCTATCCATCATTTTCTGGTAGGTTGCCCCAGCATTCTTCAGCCCGAAGGGCATCATCTTGTAGCAGTAGCATACATCCCCTGTGATGAACGAGACATCTTGATGTCTGGGGGGTGCATCCTGATCTGATGATAACCTGAAAAAGCATCTAAAAAACTCATTACAGAAAAACCGACGGCTGAGTCAACCAGCGCGTCGATTCGAGGCAAAGGATAACAGTCCTTAGGACAAGCTTATTAAGTAAGGAAAAGTCGATACACATCCTCCACCGGCCGTCTCCTTTTTTTACCATAACCACGTTGGAGACCCAGCCGGGGTACTGAATCTCAGACACGAAGCCGGCCTTGAGGTGTTTCGCCACCTCCTCCCTAATGGGCTCCGCCAGCCTGTCCGCAGTGGACCTCTTCTTCTGCTGAACGGGGCGTGTTCCCGGGTCCAGGTTGAGGCGGTGGCAGGCCACATCCGCGTCAACCCCTGACATCTCCGCGACGTTCCAAGCGAAGATGTCCAGCATCCTGCCTTGGTCCTCCGGGGTCAGACCCCCGCTGACGCGGATATTTCCACCCTTCCTCCTCGGGTGAGCACCTCCAGCTCCACCACTTCCTCTGCTGCCTCCAGCTGGATTGCTCCCCCCATCCCTCGGCATCCCTTCCTCCGGAACGGGGACCTCTACCTCCATCTCTCCTCCCACGGCCCTCACTTCGGCCACCCCTCAAGATCTCCTCCTGCCGCCTCCTTTGCGCAGTCCTTCACTCCCAGCTCCCCCCTCCTGCTTCCTGCTCGACCTCCTCCATCCTTTGCCCCATCTCCTCGGCTCTCTCCTGCCAGGAGATGGTGTTTACCGCAGTGACATAACACTCCGCGCCCACCTTTTGGTCCCCCCTAACCCTGACCTGACCCCCTCAGCGTTGAACTTCAAGCACTATGGAAAGATGAGGGGACGCAGCGGAAGGCGCTGATAAGGGGCCTCCCGAAGATGGCGCTGTAGCTTCTGGGGGCGTCCACAATGACGAACTTGCAGTTTCGGGACTGCCCCCCCCCCCCCCAAGGTGACATGGAGACCAACTCCTCCCTCTACTTCCTTCCTTTCCTTGAAAACCCGAACAAGGGCCGTCTGAGGCCAGCACCCTCTTGCCTCCACTTTCATTGCGTCAAACGCCTTTTTGAAGACGACATTGACGGAGCTCCCGTTGTCCACGAGGATCCGAGAGACGGTGAAGTTCTCGATGGCTGCCTTAATGACCAGCGCATCGCAGAATCGGTCCTCGTGGTCCGGCATATCGCTCCTGGAGAAAGTGATCCTCTCCTCCGGGGGTGGGTTTGGACGTGGAGGCGACGCTTCGCGGTACATGGTGTGGAGGCTTGCCTTGCGGGAGGCCTCGACCCTACTCCCCCGTGGATCACTCCAATTCTCCCTCGGTTCCAACATCCACTCGGTCTTCGCACCGATCCTCCTCCGTCCGAGGCAGGACCTCCTCGATCCTTACTTCTTGCCGACCTCTCTTCTATTGTTGCTGCTGCTGCTCCCTGTTCCCTCTCATCTCGAGGAACTCCGGGCAGGTGGCTGTGACATGCCCCTCTTCTTGATGGAAGTCGCAATAGGGCAGCTCCACCCCGACCTCTCTTCTTCTCCTCCTCCACGCTCCCCTCCTTGCTCCCAAGGCTATGGCCATGGCCTCTTCTTGATCGGGGAGTCGGGGCCTCTGACCCTGCCTCCAGCCCGGGGGGTGGAACTGATCTTGCCTTCCTTGGTAGTGATCCCTTCCGTAGTACCTTCTATGTGGTCCCTGCCCCTGCCACTCAGGCCTCCATCCTAGCCGTCGGTCGGGCTCCTGACACCCCCACCTCGGCTGCTGCTGCTCCTGGAGCTGCCTTTGCTCCCTCTGCCTGGGCTCCCCTCTTCTCTCCTCCTGTGCCTTTCCTCTCTCGACTCTTTCTCTTCATCTGTAGCCCACCTGGCCAGCTTCCTTGCAAATTCCGGGTTCGACGCCTCCCCCGTCGACCTCTCTTGCCGGCCCTCTCCATCAGCTCCTTCGTAGAGAGGGGGGGGGGGGGGGGGAACTCTCTTCAGCTCCATTCGGAAGAAACCCTATTGCAGGCCTAGGGTAAAAGCCATCATGAGACTATGGCCCGACATCTCCTGGACTTGAGTAACTTCCTCCTGGAATCGGTCCACATAGCTCCCCAACGTCTCGTTCACCCCCTGCTTTATGTGGAACAAGGACTCGGACTCCTTCTTCCTTCTCGAGGTAGTGAACCTCAGCATGAACCCTCGGCGCAGGTCCTCGAAGCAGTAGATGGAGCTGGCCGGTAGCTGTGGTGGAACCACTCCTCGCCTTCTCTCGGAGGGTGATGGCGAAGAGTCGGCACTGAATCCGTCCGACATCTGACGGATGGAGACCACGTCCTCGAACCATTGGACATGCTGGACCGGATCCCCTTTCCGTGTAATAGGACATCTCGGGTTCCCTGAACCATCTGGACTGGAGCTGAAGAGACCAGCTCGCTGAAGGGACTCCTCCCCCCACAGGGCGAGCTGGCGAGTCTCGCGAGCCTTGCTCGCCCAAACGACCTCGGCCAGCCGAGCCAGGGAAAAGCTCGCGCTCGGGGAGCTCGCACCCTCGCCTTCCTCGGCCACTTCCTTCCCAGCTCGCCTGCCGGGAGCGTCCTCGCCCAAGGACGGGGCGGCCGCGATCTAAAACTGGGAGTCGAGACACTCGGCCCGCAGCCCCGAGTGCGCACTTGACAAGAGTCAGCACCTCATTTCTGAAATCTTCAAACATCCCCACCGTTGCGACTGGCGGGGGGGGTGGGGGGGGGGGGGCGAGTTCGGCCTGTCGGATCCTTGTCCCGTCATTGAGCTCGCGGAAGCTTTTCTGCGCTGACCACTTTCCACGCTCACCGCACCAAAATGTTGAAATCGGAATCCGGTCTCCTGTGGAGTCGACCCATGGGGAAGGGTGGTCTCGCGCCTACTTTGCTCCTGCAAGAAAAAACAACGAAGAAGACCAGGAGACAACAGACCCAAGGCTCGGCAGGGAGGTCCCACCACAAACCTGGAAGATCTCAGAGCGCTTCCCCTCCTTAGCCAGAAGCCGAGCTAAGGTACCCTCAGAAAGCACTTGAAGATTTGGGCAGGAGAGACAGGGAAGACCTCCTTTCTGGGGTACCGCTTGGGTCCTATTTATAGCTTTTGAAATGGACTGCCAATAACCAAAGGAACTGACCTGAAATTACCAGAAAACCCTTGTGTTGGGTCTGCCAACAGCCTAACTCCGTTGTTTTGAAGGGCTATGGGCCAGACCGCGGGGCAAAACAGTAAAAAGTACCTCACACATCCGGGCGAGCTGGGGAGTTTTGGCCACCTCGGCATGTTCTGCTCGCCTGCTGTTGCCGAGCTCCGCTGCGAGGGCGCGAGTTGTGTGTCGCTCGGCGAATGCCGAGCTGGGTCGCCAATCGTCGATCTCTGGTGACGGATGCGTAGGATTGGCCGAGCTCGGGCTCGCCCCCCTTCATTGCCGAGCTCGTCTATTGTCCTCAGCCCGATTAGCCTCTACCCTGGTGGCCTTGCTCGCCGGACACGGGGTTGTACAGTGAGGTCGCGGGACTCCGAATGGGTATCGGGTTTTCCTCCATTGTGAACAGTGCAAGCTTAGGTGATTTGGTTATTTGCAGACCTCCTGCTTTGAATCCAACGACCCGTTTGATGGAGCTTGATCGGACGGTCCAGATGATTTTATGGTGTGATCAAATATGTATATTGTATTATATAATAAAGATATATATATATATTATATATATAATATATATATATATATATATATATATATATATATAAATATTATATAATTATATATAATATATATATATATATATATATAATATATATATATATATATAATGTATCTTATAATACTTGTATAACCACACTATTGTAGAAA